>BPLR01011780.1:0-58542 GCA_021605095.1 Caerostris extrusa | reverse complement strand
GCTACGCATTACAGCTCTCTGTATGAATTTTTGATAAAACAATTACACTCTAAAACTGCACTTATCAGAGATGAAATAATTGTACGTTTATTTATATATCCGTTACAACCACTCAAGAATGTAGTTACTCTTTATAAAACCAATGTGTTCCAAAAAAAAAAAAAAAAAAAAAAGTATGCCTGTTTTTAAGTTTTAATGAAGAAAAAAAAGGTTCTCTATAAAAACTTCTATATATTTTTTCAATTTAAAGAATATATTTTTGGATCAAAAAAAAGGTTTTCTATTTTGTATGATCCTTAATTTTTCAAAAGAATTAAGGAATAAATGCTATTGACAGCAATTTATTTGAAAATTAAGGTTCAGACAAAAGAGATAACAGCAAATTTATATTCATTTATTTGAATCTTACCTGATATTAGCGAATAATAAAAAAACTATAAATAACTTTAGACGTTAAGCCATAAATAATCAAAAATAAAAATTGAAAAATACTTTTTTTACATCCTTTAAAAATGATATAGGTTGAAATAATTTATTTTCCATTTAACTAATATAAAATTTAAAATTTTATTCAATATTTATTATAACTTTTCTTAAATGGATCTAAAAACATCAATGTTAGTAATAAGTAAATAGGACAAACTCATTACTCTATTCGAATCTAGTATCCACTGAATGTTTTTATTGGGCGATTTTTGTTAATAGTTAAATTTAAGTAATATTGATTAATGAGTCAATAGAAAAAAACTGAAAAATTCTGCTGAAAGAAAAAAAGTTAACTTTCCTTTAATGATAAGTGATACAAATAAAAACACCGCATAATATATGAATGAAAATTTACATTATTAAAATAATCATTAATAAAGTCCCTATAAGTAAATAATAATAATTTTAAGTAAAAACCACAATAAAAATTAAAATATATTATTTTTTTGGCTATTTTTTGTTATCCGATACATAAGTAATAAAAATAAACCTGGCCTTCTTTAAAAGCAATATAATTTAAATTAACTAGTTACTTTTTAAGGAAATAAAATGCAAAATATTTGAATAATTTTCCTAAATTTAATAAAATTAGGATTAATAATGTTGTTAAATAATTATTATCATCTCAAATCACAGTTTTTATTCCTGTTATAAGTTATAAAATTGTCTATAGAAAAAGAAAATCTTTACAGAATATACCTTGCAAAAACGCTTTACAAATTCAGAAAAAAATCCTTTAATTGTACCTCAGAAAGTAATTCGCATTATTTTTTAAAATTTATTTTAATGTTACATGAAATTTTTTATTTAAGTTAAATTTACTTAAGTTTTTACTTTAAGTCAAATACAGATTGCGTCTAAATGCAGTGAAAAGCACTGTAATTTTCTTCTTTCCATAAGACTTCTACTTTACAGAAGAATTCGAAACGAAGTTACAGTATAATTTTGATTTTTAACAGAGTGCAGAAGTTGAATTTTTTGATTGAATTATGCTCTTTGAGTAAAAAGAAAATCTTCACTTGAAAATTCATCTGATGTTTGTTTGTTTCATTTATAAAGTAACAAGCGAAGCAATTGAGTTTGAGAGCAGCTTTAAAGGCCCGTGCGTGCAGGAGAGTGCAAAAATGATACAAAAGAAAAGCCAATTTTATTTCATTGTTCTTATTACTATATATATTAAAAATAAATTCAGAGAAAATTTTATTCACTGAGTAAAAAAAGAAAACATTCGTTTATTTATTCACTATAAAACCAACATCAATTTCCTAAAAATACATTTTATAATATTAAAAGAGCAATTTTCTTGAAAACAATATTTCCTAGAATATATGTATTTTTTCCTTCTAAAATGTCTGCGTCTCTATTAATTTGATTCATTATTAGATAATCGTCTATGACTTCTGTTGGTTGGAGCTTCTTTTAAACGCTTATTGGTTGTTATTTCTTTTATAAGACATAATTAAAGCTCTACTTGTAGCACTTATCAGATAGCACAAGTGATTTTATAATTAACGGTTGATGTAATGAAATTATATCTTTTTATAAATGATATACTATCAAACAGATTAAATATATCAAAAACGAAAACAGGCTATACTGTAATGACTTCGCTTTCTGAAAATAATGCATACAACTTCGTTGAAAAAAATAATAACTTATTTTAAAATATTGAGTTTAAAAATTACTTTTCAATGAATGTAAATGTAATTAAATATTTGTCATTTTATTACAACTGTAGAATTTTAGCACAATAATGTAATATAATCAATAGGTATTTGACTCCTTCCTCCTTAAACAATTCAAATAATTCATTTCATATTTCACAGTTTCAAAAAGAAAATTTTCATTTTAGTTATGGAAAAGAAAAAAAATGATTTTTAGTGTTAAAAAACGAATTTAGCTTATAATTATATTATAATCAGTTATACAACTTTTAGTGCTTTTCTGCAGGGAACCAAAAGAAAAGACAAGTCATGCGTTAAAAAAAAAAAAATTTAAAATTTAAAAGAAAAACCCACTAATTGTTTGATTTTAAGAATGAGCTAACTTTTTAATTCTAACGAAGAGAAATGGAGATGGTATATACTACCTGACTCCCTACCTGACCGTTCTTCGGAGCTCATGCGAAGATGTTCCTGGGGTGTTCGAAAAGTAAAAAATGTTCCTTTTCCACAACTCCACGCTCTGTTTTGGCACGTGCTATTCGCCCGCTAAAGTGTCGGAATGTTTTGGGACATTCCTCGGCTATTGGCTGGAAGTGCGCCGCGTTTGGCCCAGAACTGGCGCGCTTATTGCCCACTTGGCGATCCTCATCCAATAATCTCGCATTCGCCCGACCATAATTGTTTTCCTGTACCTAATACGAATCGGTGGAAACACGCAAAAGCGTAATTTATACGAATTCTTATTATCAGCAGAACTCGCCCGCGAATACTGATGAAGCGCTGTATTATTAAAATCAGCAGGCACGTCGGGGGTGGATTTGCGTAAAATATGGATGCGAAAGAAAGTTTTCTTGGTGGCTTTGAAAGCCTTGACTCTTTTTGAGGTTTGTTTGCAGTGGACATCCGGTACTGGAGGCCGAGCCCTGCATGCTGAGCAGGAATGTGATCCAGTAACAATGGCCCATATTTATTACCTGTAGCAGGCACGATGAAACGCTATGAGCGATTATATGTGTGTATTTGCGAGTGCGTGTTTGAGATGTCCTTTCTGCAAAGTCCTTGGCTTGACAATTCAAATTTAAGTTTTGTTTTCTAATTGCCCCTTTTTTTTTTTTTAGTCTGCAACGAAGCCTCATTGCTAAAATTCTAAGAAGCATTCTAAAGTGTCAAGAGCACACTTTAAACAAAATCTTTTGAAACCAAGAAATAATACGGCTAAAATGGGTCATTGCTTTGTATTTACTGTTTTAATTCCAAGAATTAAAACTGGATTGTTAACCAGAGAACATTAACAAAAACCATTGATATTGAGGCATTGGGAATCCAATGAATTAGACTTGCAGAAAATACATTAAAATAATTATTTAACATTAAAATAATTTTTATTTTACTTCTCTTTTCTCGTTAATCTTTCGGTAAATCGATATTTTCGTTTGTAGATTTTACCAGCATTAAGTTTTGTTGGAGTATATATACACTATGAAAGCATAATTAACCTTTTCTATTTATGTGTATTTTGGAGCATCATTCAAGAAAATAGTGAGGAAGAAAGCTTCAAAATATTACGAACGTACGCTGCAAAAAAGTAATCAATAAGAAAATAATACTATTTATAAGATTTCTACTTCTAAATGTCATTAGATGCTAAATAAAGTTAGAGTAATTTAATTTATTAGAGGCGTAGAATGCTTTAAAATTTGATTCGGTACACAAATGATATCTCTAGGCATATTCTTCTTTAGAACTCACAAAATCCATGCCACCTCCAGGATTCGAACCTGAAGCCTATGGTGCCAAAAGTCCAGAGTGCTGCCAATTGACCACTAGGCCGCTATAAAAATGCTAGAAGAGCTATAAAATTGCAATGAAGAAATGGATTCTCTCCTACGATATTTTTTAACTCTATGATAATCTGATTCGCCAATTAAATAAGCAACGTGAATGGGTAAAAATTTTTTCAATAAAAATATCCTCAATAGAAGTTTATAATCATTATGTGCCTCTTATAATATAATTTTATAATAAATTTTAATTTATAAAATAAAAAAATTCAAATGTACAAGTCAAGCAAAACTATAGCTAGCTGCTAAACTTATCTTTTAATATACTTACCGGTTTGTTTTTAAAACAATTATTTAATTTTTTTCTGTTCTAATATCAACCACACTTCTCTTAAAACAAGTTTTCTAGGACAGCATGAGTTTTACATTTATCTGCATTCAGTTTTTGGAACATCAAGTGCGGTGTTCCGAAACTGCCGCTGTTTGTTTCCCTGCTTCAAGTGTCTCATTGCAAAGAAAACACTTTTACAGATATAAGGCCACAAGAAATTTCAGAAGGCATTGACTTTCACCACGCACACATTTTTCCTTTATTAGAGAGTTTTTGCATACAGTATTTTTGACGTCCGTTACTTGCTTCTCCCTAGCAGCGCGCATGCTCATAGGAAATTGAGCATGCGTATCTGTAATAATGTTTCCTATGAGCATGAGCACTAGAGAAGAAAAAATAACGGACGTCCAAAATACGGTATGCAAAACCTCTCTATTATAATTTACTTTTGCTAGACGATATTGAATTGACATACATTGAGTAAAATGTTGGAAAGATGTAGGTATTTATTTGTCAACATATTTGCCAGGACGTACAGATCATTTTAAGAATTTCTAACCCCTCAAAAATTGCTTATATTGCTAATCATAATAAGAATTTCAATGCAATGATACATTTATTTATAAAATTGTGTGATGCATACTTGTCGTATTTTGAAAAAAACATATATATTAAGTTCACATTTTATTTTTTTGAGCTAGACTGAAATAAATAAGTGCAAATTGATCTTCATAATGTGAAGCCATTTTTATTCTGCTACAAAAATGTTCGCCCTACGAATAATCTGAAGTTGAAGGAGACGGTTAGAACATAAGAACAGATTTACGATGCAGATATTTTTGTTCGAATCTTTACCTTACAGTAAGAGAGAAATAAAAAAATTACCCAAATGTCCATTTTTTGTGGAAAATTCAAATGCGTTGTTGGAATTCCCATTTAAATTTTTGCTTTCACCTCTGACATATTTCTGGGAGCAGCTAATGGGTGGCCGTTCTTGGCCTACTTTCGAGGAAATCACAGCCCAGCAAATGTGTCAGGCCCCCCCCCCTCCGTCTGAGCGACTGCGAATCTCCCCGGGGGCATTTTTCAATGGGGGGGGGAATAAAATGGATGTCACCCTTTTCTTTTACTTTCAATGCTTATTTTTATTCAGAAATGTATTCTTAATATTTTTATTAGATTTACGTGTTAATCTATTTAGACCAGCGCCAAGAAATATTATTAATTTTGAATTCAAATCAAAATAAATTAGGTAGTGTATATAAGAATCGATTATGTTTAATTCTTATTTTAAATGAGTCTTTTTTTTTGTGGAGTACTCTCAAATATTGAAAAATGAGTTTTATTTTATATTTTATAACGTGCATGATTGTGTGTCATAATTATGAATTTGTGAAAAGAAATATTATTTAATGCTAGAAATAAAAATCAGTTTAATAAAATTTAACAATGGTCGAGTGGCTAGCGTTCTGGTGGTTAGCAAAGCAGGTTTCAGGTTCGAGTCCAGGTGGTGACATGGATTTTGTAGTGGTTTGGAATCCACTTTAAACCGCAGTTAACGGTCTAATAGCATCGTAGAGCGTTGCGGGAGTAGTGTTACCCGCGTCCGTAGTTTATCTTCAAGCTGCACATGCCCCTTGGGTAGCGCCAAATGAGTAACAGCGGTGCAGCCCTTCCTTATGGCATAAAGATTAATTGTCTCTCTGTATTGCCATCTGCAATACAATAACAAATTCAATAACGGATTCTGATAAAAATGCTCAGTTATCTTTCCATTAATAACTCTTTTTTTTTATCATCAGCATGTTTTTTATTATTATTATTTTTGTAGAGTGGAATTCCGATATTCAGTGCTGACTTTTTTTCCCTTATAAGTTTCTGGTTCATTTATTATTATTTTGTATGGTGTGTGCATTGGTGTGGTTAAAAAATATTTGTTCTAGAAAAATGAATTATTCCTATGAAATTTGTAGAAGATATAATTGAATGTTAAAATGAATTAAATGAATGAAAATTTTTAAAATAAATTTCGCTTCTTTTCCATTATTAAAATATTAAAAGTCTAACTTTCATATTATTTGCAGTTTCACTGAATTTAAAGATTAAAAATTTTATTTCATATCCTTCATATTTATTTTTATTATTGTTATTTTCAAAGTACTTATAGTATGAAATATACTTTTTTATACTTGTATTAAACAATCCTTCTTATCATTACCACCCGTTATCAATAGTGTTGTTGCAATACAGTAGTTAAATCGAAAAACTGTTGTCCTTTTTAACTATTTAAAAGAATATAGAAATGTTAAATTGCTATAGAAATATGTAAGCAAATGTAGAAATATGTATGTGCTATAGAAATATAAAATCCAATGTAGAAATATGTGTGTCGTTATATAAATATGTAAACTAGTGTAGAAATTTGTAAACTACTGCCTATTCTTATTTATCTATATTATTTTTTTTTATTTTATTTTTATTTCCAATGGCAGGCTACAATAAGTAATAAAAGAAAAAAGAAAAAGAACACAAAGAACATGAAAACAACAACGAGAATCGAAAGAAATCACATAGGGACATGTTTAGCCCATAAGGGCCCTAGCCTCCCAATAACGACCCTACATAGTAGAGGAAACAAGTGCAGGGCAGACAGGAAGGTGAGATGAATCCATGTTCTCTCCAAGACTGCAGAGCATGCATTTTGGGCTTGCAAATATTCTCATTGTTAAAAGGGGGTTGGCCATACAATCATGGCCCGTCAGGAGTCTGAAAAGAGCAACAGTTTTCAACCTGGCTGATCAGGGATGTTTAAAATAAAATTAAACCAGGTTTTAGATGAGTTGCCTTCAAATAGATTATCAGATAGAGTGTTCCGAAAAAGAGTCGGATCATCAGTTTCATAGTGTGAAAAGAGATGCCTTTTACAAAAGGTTTGAGTGATGGTTGTTCCTTTTGGCAAGAGAATCCGCCTTCTCATTACCCAAGATTCCACAATGGCCTGGGATCCACTGCAAAAACGATATCCTTGTTCTTTGAGTCAAGGTCTTCAACACAAGAGATGCACTTTTCGATGGAAGTAGACTGAGGTGCTAGGGAGGAATTGATTGCCAAAAGTGCTGCCTCAGAATCAGATAGAATGACTGCTCTAGTAAATTGTTCTGTTCGGCACTGCAATTGAGTTAGGGCAATACGTAAAGCTTCGACTTCACCGTCATAAGCAGATACAAAACAGCCGACAGGGGCATAGACAGAAAAGTGGACGCAGAAAACTCCTGCCCCGGCATTTGTTCGCTGTTACATCGGGGAGCCATCGGTATAGATTCTCAACCACTCCGATTCAGGGTATAGCTCGTTGATAGTTGCATAGGAAATACTCCCTGAGAACATCACAGCTACTATCTAATTTTCGGACAGCGGAAACAAGATCTGTGACCACATTAAAAATTCGACAGTCTAAAGGACTGCGGAGGGTGGCAAATTTCCAAACTCGATTGTCTCCTATTATGAACAATCTTACTTTTGCCGTACGTCACATGGCATGAACTTAACCTGTCGAATCCTTTTATGTCTTACCTCTTTATAATTCTAACTTCTTGACAGCAAATTAACGTGAATTTGCATTGCATTTAAAAACCTTTATTTACATCAATATATTCAGTATATGCATATATAAAACTACAGTAAAACGAAATACAATTCACGCATACAAAAAGAGAATGGATAATGGGTTTTTGAAAGTACAATCAGTTTATGTATTAAAGTCATAACAACATTCACTGTTGTAAAAATGCTGTGTCCAGAAAAACAGCAATGAATTCATAATAATAATATCCCGAAGATAGCTTTATGAAGGAATGTATGTCTCCATGATATTTTACATATATATATATATGTTATTTTTTTGCTCAATAGAAGGATGGATCCCAGTCAAAACTGATCTAACGGCGTATTAAATAAATGAAATTAAATTAAAATAGAGTTAAAAAAATTCTTTTTCACTTAGGTGATCAGGAATAGAACTAATAATTGAAAATTCAGCAGTGCAGCTAGATTTATAGAAAAATTGAACCATGTGACCCAATCACATGATTGTTTAAGATGATTGTCCTGCTAAGAGAGTGATTAGTGGTAGATTACGACAAGAAATATCGGCGTTCGAAACAACCACGTGACTGCATATGTCATCCAATAAAATGAAATATACATTCGGTGTAATGCTGTGAAACCTCTTAATTTATAATTGGTAAGATCGGGTCTGTTGACCGAGTGTCCAGCGCTCTGGCGCTCAGTTCCATAGGACTTGGGCTCGAATTCAGGCTGTGCCATGGATGTTTGTATGGGTTCGGAATCCACTTTTAAACAGTAGGTACCATAATTGAGAATACTAGGATCGTAGAGCGTTGTGGGGGGTAGTGACTCGCGTCCGTAGCCTATTTTCGCCACACGCACACCCTGGGTAATGCTCAATGAGCCCCAGCGGTGCAGCCCTTGCTGATGGCTTAAAGATGAACTGTCTCTGTAATGCCAGCTGCATTAGAACAGCAACATAATTGATAATATCATAAGACCATAAGGTAAGTTAATGTTTGACAGACGGCGATTAGTAGAAATTGTGGGAATTTACACAAAGTGGTAAATAATGGTCCCCGTTTGTGACATCCTATAGAAATAATTAGCAGCGTAAGGATTGATGGTTTGCGTGGAAGCGGATAGCGTGATTTAGTAGAACTGTGATGAAACTCTGATTATCTTAGTCAAAGTATGGGTGTCCAAAGTATGGCGGATTTACGGAAATTGTAAAACCACGGGGAAAAGTATGGAAAAATGACATCTGAGTGACGCCGGTTCCGATTAGAATCTCTCGAAGTTCTTTTCTGAGTTGCATAAAATTTGGCTGTCGAGATGGGATTCATTCTAATGGATTGATGAATGATGATAGTGCGAATATTTTAATGACGACAGTAGAATTTCACAAAGCAAGTCTGTTGACTTTAAAGTGGATTTCTTTCTTTTTTTGTCAAAAATGTTGATTTGTAATAATTTCGTGGTTTATGTCAAGAAATCAAATATTTGCAAATATTTATCTTTTTTAGTGTCAGATTTATTGGATAAATGGCGTGATTTTTTTATGAAAATGTATGTGGTTAAATGCAGTTAAGTAATACACATACTTAATGATTTTTTTGTGTCAAAGTAATGTAATTAAAGTTTAGCCTGGTTTGTGTGTGCGTGTGTGTGTTTGTAGAAGAGGCACCTCAGAAGGTAAGCCGGTACGCTGCTGGGATTAAGAGAAATTTCATATAAGTGATTATATAAAAATAATTGATAGAATGGTTTATTGACTCCGAAAGACTGGTTGAAAACGAGAATTTTTTTTTCCTACCTTAAAGAATGAAGAATTATTAATTTCTTCGTTTAACAATTTGAGGTAGTATAGCAATTGAGGTAGTAAAAGTTTTATCAATAGGTGTAATGATAAAATTGTCTTGTAGATTTTTTTTATTGCCTCGATTAATGGAAGATTATTGTAGTGAGAACAAGTCTTGCAAAAGTAAACTGGATTTCAATCTATTTATATTTATTGTAGATTTTCCAATTCTATGCAATGAAGAAAATCGATAGGAATGGAAGATAACTTTTCATGTACTAAATCTACCAATATTGCTTCGTACTTTTCGCAACAGATCTTTAATATTGAGTTCCAAAAATTAATTAGATTTTGTACTTTTAGCAAGAACATCTGTCCTCAACAATTGTCTCCAAGTCATTCAATAATTGTATTATTTTCAATTTTCAATGACACTAAGACAATAATCTACATCAATAAAAACAAAAACTTTTAATCTTTACAACTGCATGCGATTTTTTTCTAAATGACTAAGTATCTTTACAGAATAACTTATAATTAAAAACTTTTACCACATGGAAGAAAGCGTTTGAACGCTTGACTATGGAAAAGCGATTTGAGGAATTTAGGATAAAAGAAATTTTATCAAATATAAGACTTTGAAAGTCAAAAATAAAACTAATTTTATTAGAGAGCTCGGTAGGGGTAAGGGGCCTGATGAAAGTGCCTGTCCCTTGAGACCACAAGTTGAAAAAATTCGAGTCCCGGATGTTCCATAGATGTTTGCAGAGGTTTAGAATTTACTTTTAAACCGTAGGTTTCTGTCTGATTAGCACTGGTGAACAATACTACAATACATGACCGTAGAATGACAAATCCGGTCGTATGGTTAACAACACTACCCAGTAAAAAAGAGAAAATTCTCAATTTTAGAAATCTCAGTCAGAAGAAACCAGATAGATGTCGTCTTGGATACTAGCGTGAGGATGGGCATGGCAGGTGGAAGGAATGGTGAGGAATTAGCCTGTAGTTCTTGAGAAGAAGAAAGTAGTGGTAAACTTACTAAACTCTTTGTTTCAGATGAAACGAGGATCAAGCATTTTATAGTGAAAATTTGATGTATCATAAATTTTTATATTTACTGCATTGCATATTTTTAAGGGGAATATAAAATTTTAACAGGCTTCCAAGAAAAGTTGGATTAAAAGAGTTTTCAATTTTGGATAGTTTAGTTCTACTGGATCCTAAATAAAGGGTATAATTTTTTCCTTCCTTGTGGTGGAAGTAATGGTGAGTAACAGTAGAATCAGGTGCTATTTGTCTAATATCGAAAAACCTTTTTAAAACAGTACGGTAATGTTGATTTAAAATTAAAAGAACTCATATTTCCATTAGTTTGTTTTCTTTGTCATAGACGCAGTCCCTCTCTCTTCTGTGTTTTAGAGATAACAAGAAATGTATGGAATAACAAAAACATGCCTGAAAGTTTACAAAACAGCACAATACCGGGTATTGATGCGACGTGTAAAATATTTTAGTGATACGAATAGTCAAAACTGGGAGTTTATATTTATAAACACATTTTGCACAATAGCAAGTACATGCACGAAGCAGTTCGATTAAAAAAATGTCACGCTTTTTTTCCCCCGGTTTTTCCCATTTGATACAAGTTTATTTTAGATTCCATCGACGGAAATGCATAAGAGATGCAAATACGAATAAAATTAAAATAAACCAAAAAATATATATTTTGAAAACGTCTTACTTTTGTAGTTTTTATTTATTTTTTTATTCCTTTGTGGAAATGCAATAAAAACATTTAAAACACAGCTAATAGTTTCTGATTAAAAAACAATGTATCGCTTTTGCAAAGGAGGCTCGTCCTTCTAAAGGTTCCATTTGGATTTGTAATTGGATGGGGTTGTGATCGTCATTGACTGGGAGATGATTCAATGCGAACTGCTCCCGTGTTTTCAAATGGGTGAAAAATCTGCGAACGCACTTTCCGGAATGTCCAGCAATACTATTTTATGGGCCTGACCTGAATTCGTGCGGAATCCTTGCTTCCTCATGGACCTCAAGGTGACGGCCCATTATCGGCCCATCATCGGGATGGCTTCCAATCGATGGTGGGCCCTCTCCTTGACCGCACTCCCCGCTAAAATACTTTTCGCACATTGTCTGGCCACCAGCAAAAAACCGCTCTCAATTGGCCTCCGTGAGGACGTTATTGATACATCAGGCGGAAAAAATGTGGCGAAAAAGGAGGATCTTTTTGCCATTTGTTAACACTGCCACAAATTGGCGTCGGATTAACTGTGATTCCAGCATTTATGTTTCTGGCACCGCAGAATATCGTTTAACCTTACAAAAAACTAGAATTGTAAAAAAACCTCTAATAATATTCCATTTTTGAATAACTGAAAGCAATATGAACCCTAAGGTGTATGCCACAATATAAGCGTATTACAATTTTAATGCTGAAACTTTTTGTAAAACGGATTCAAGTTTAAAATGCAATTTCAATTTGTATCAATATTAAACTGTAAATGAATTAGTACTTTTTTAAATTCAAAAATGACTTCAAGGGCCAGATTTTTCTTTTCGTTATTTTTTACTGTTTTTCGGTCATTTTAGTGTATTGAGTTTATATATTACTATTATTATTTTCTCTTTGATTCTATAATTATCAATAGCTATTTTTTATTTTGCTAGCTTTATTCCAAAACTAATATCAATGTTTAAGAGTAGACATAGAAAAACGAACACAAAACCTTAACAAGTCAAAGATGAAATTCTGTAAACAATATTGAATCAATGTTTGCATTTTCAAATAAAATAACTTTGCTTTAATAATCTGTGGTTTTTTTTCAAATATAATGTTTGGTAGTTAAGGATTAACTTTTCTTTTTTTTTTCATACTAGGAGCGAACGAATAAGGCGTGATACTTACAGCGGTGTGTAGGATTATCCCATTCATTGTCAATGAGAACTTCACGTTTCATGCATGTTCAAAGGCATTGAAATAATCATCTATCCACTGCATTGTCTTTCAAAGAAACACATTCGCTGATTACAACCAGGCAAGATTTTTATTGGCCACGTTTATTACTACGGAAACCCAACAATGGCACTGTTCATCGAGAATTTTACTTATAAAGTTAGAATTTCGCTGAATATTTTAACTGTAGTTGACAAAATTATTTATTAACATTACAATTGATAAAAGGATATTATTGCAATTAATAAAATGATAATATTGCAATTGATAAATGATTGCATTAAAATGGATTTATTGTAATTGATAAATGATTGCATTGAAATTGATTTATTGATATCAATAAAATCATTTATTAACATTAGTGTTTAAAGGGATTCATAGCATTACCTATTACACGTTTGAGAAGATTTATTTTTTGAGAGGAGAGAGATTCGTGCATAGATATCAATGCAAATGAACGATTCAAAATTTTTAATTAAAACATTCATACGGAGGTTAATATATGTAAGTCTTTATGTATTCACCAACATTTCTGTTTCAAATGATAACACGCTGTCAGCAAATATTACAGCCACGCATTTTGATCCGGTGTGGAACTATTCTCACACGGCGTGTCGACAGGCGTCCTGTCCAAGCCACAGTCTGTGTTGTGTACAAACCCGTGCATGACGCTCGAGCGATTCATAGGATCGAGTTTTTGCTTGTCAGAGCATTTGAGTTAAATGGCTGATTCAATCGGTTAGGTTACCTGGACAGTTACTCATCTGTGCCTTTCTCTCCGCTGTGGAAGGGGGAATAATGGGTCGAAGTAATTGTAAGTCGGATTAGAGCCCGAAACCACCATTAGTCCTGTTTCGTGACTACAGAGATCTGCGATGTAATTCATGAAACCTTTTGGTATGTCCTATCAAATATATAAATATTATAATTTTTTTAACATATATCCTTCTCTCAAACTAAAAACTAAATGTATATGGAACTTAAAGTAAAAAAAATTTTTAGATTTAGAAGACTTTGTACGATGTATTAATTATCTGCAACGAGTAATAAATATTATTAATTCTTTAAATGAAAGAAATCGAAACATTAAGGCGTTTTCATAAGATAAATGATGTTATTTTACTGTGTAGATTTTGATACTTAAAAATATGTATCTACATGTCACAAAGAAATTAAGGCGTCTAATGTCGTTTACAGATATTAGACGTCATGACAAATTATTTTTACATAAGAAGTTATGTCCACAAACGGGGTGGAAGATGCCGCATTCGCACGTGGGTATGGACGACAACACACCAAAGTCAATGACCCCCCGAACACCATAGAATTACGCACGCATTTAAAGTAATGGATGTATCGCAAAGACCAAATTTCCATCACGGAATCTGTTCCAGGAATAAGAACTTTACGCCTGGGATGTATCCGACCCGAAGAGTAAACGTGCACATATAAGCCAATAGCCTACTACATCTCCATCTACGGAATACAAGAGATCCTAGATGGAAGAGGAGGATCAGTCGATTGACCACTACTGTCCTCCTACAGCACTCTCTGGATCTTTCCTACAGTAGATGTCAGATGCGGTCCAGTTCCGAGACCACTGCAAACTCCTCTACCCACACGAACTCACCCCTTTACTGGGATACAAGAGATCCCTAGAGGGAAGAAGAGAATTAGATTCGTGATCACCACGATCCACCGACATCATTTTCTGCGTGAGACACAGAAGATCCCTAGGTATTCAGTACTGTGGAAAACGACCCCCTCACCAGGATCGTGGAATAGGCATATCACAACACAAACTGGAACTGGTCCACCAATTCATGCGTCTACTTTCTAAGGCATGCTTTGTGATTAAAGTTTTCTTAGTATCTCAATTTGAAGTAAATTTTAGTCGTTGTGTTAAAAAAGCCCACAATCGTTTTTATAATTATATCAACATTAAGGATAGCAAAAATTCTACCTTATTATTTTTTTATTGTCTATCTTATACATTTTTAGTCACCACTTTGAATGAAGATCCAATTTGAATTAACAACTCATTGCAACTTTACTTTATGTTATCACATGAGTGACGTTCGTTTCGTAAATGCCAATTCAATAATAGTACATATAATTATTAAATATCCTTTTTTTTTTTATTCTTGTCTAGGTTTTTATGCATTTTTTATCATTTAATTAGATTCCATTTTGTACTTTCAATTTTGTTTTCAATTTGTTCACATTTTTTATCATTATTTGTTATTTATGCCACACATCTGAAAACAGCGAAATCCTCTCAAAAAGGAAGGGGAAAGGGGGGACAACGGACTGATTTTGAGATTAGTGATATTTTTAACAGTGATATGGTAATAAAATAAGAATAATATTCCAAACGGAAGTGAAAATATGAAATATGCATTTCTATAAAAATTTGAAAGTTGTTGTTGCATATCTTATTATTGGAAACCATTGCAATAAGGATCACACACAAAGAACGAAAAAGCAGAACAAAGCAAACACACAGTAAGACCGCCATCGACATTAAGTCGGTCTCACACACCACAAAAAGTCAAAGGGGGAGAGTAAATAAAGAAGGTAGGCACTTTGTTCTAGTTCTGGTCTCCCAATACTACTGCAAGACTTCTCCTTGGCGCTGAGCCTCCCTGTTCCGTCCTGGACATTTCAAAAGATGTTCTGAATTCATTGTTTCAGCTCTGCATGATGGGCAAGTGTTCGAGGCGAGGACATCTGTCCTGTTCAGGTGTTCCGCAAGACAATCGAAAGTTGCCAACCGCCTCTTTACGTGGTCTAATGTTAAAGATTTACCAGCTGTCTTGAACGCAGTTATTTTACATTGAATTTGTAGAAATTATAAATTACAATTGTTAGAAATAAAAAAAAAAAAAATAATTGAGATGTACATAAATTCAGCTAAATAAAAATAAAAATTATTGGTAAAATCACTTTACAAAAGAAAAACACATTTTTTTTTTATAATGTAAAAAACAACAACATAATATAATTTTTTTAATTTGTAATCTGAAGATGATTGAGTTAGAGCCCATACCCTGCCAGTGACAATCTAAAACACTGCTAATGTTATTACTACTTCCTTTAAAAATGATAAAACTGCTTTATTTTTATTTTTATTTAATTTTTCGAATTCCTGCGCAAAAGCGGGTTTTTTGTTTTGCATTAATTCCAATCAACATCAAGAACAAAAGAGAAAAGACAGAAAGAAAAATAAAAAAGCAGGAGATCAGCATTTCTAATTTACTAAATACAAAAGTTAATGACGGGTCATGTGGATGTTTTTCATTTCCTAAAAACGGTGCAATTTCGTTTGTTCGAGAAAAGATTTCGAAGGAGTTTCTTGATCTGAGATGTATCTATGACGACAAAACATCACGAACAAAAAATAATTTCACGAACCTGAGCATTTTCATGATTGCATTACGTTTTTCTCAATCCAATAACAGTTGCGGTATCATGTCGGGCAGGTCGTTAGCATCGAATCCTAAAACGAGTTTGTACTTCAGCTTTCTCAAATGAATCGTCGAAAAACGAAATTTTCCCTTATAAAACATTTTATAAAAACGTTATTAATAAAATTAAACTTAATGTCATGATTTTTCGGAATGAAATAAATAATTAAGATAATGATGATTACGATACCCTGGCAACTAGCAACTGTGAACCAATAGGGATAAACTCATCTTAATTTATATTATCAAGTTAATTGGCGGGTAAAAATAATGATGATGAGGATGCGCTGGCAACTTCTTCTTCTCAAGTCATATACTTATTGAATTATGTGCTCCACTAAAGATAAACAGATGCAAGAAATGTTATTTTCTTTACAACACTCATCATTTTTTGTATGAAATAGAAATGAAGGTTTTATTATTCAATCATTTTGGAGGGGAAAATTTATGAATAGAATAGATATGCCAACTATTTAGACAAAACTAAATTTACATTGAATGACAGCTCAAAAAATGAACACTTTCTTTTGAAAATCGTAGTTGGATAGTAGACAGTTTTCTCCATTCCCGCCAATAATAAAGATTGCTGCCAAAAAAAAACGCATATGTTAAACTACAAAGTAAAAAGTGAGGTATATGATTACCTGGGGATTATGTTTGCCCCAACATCGCAATTTCGAGGGGCCTGGTGGCCAATTGGCTCGCGTTCTGACTTTTGGTATCACAGGCTTCAGGTACGAATCCAGGCAGTGGCAAAAATATAAATGTTTGTGAGTGTTTCGAAATCCACGTTAAACTATAGATCCCGATCTGTTTAGCCCTCGTGTGCACAAGATGACCGTAGAGTGACAAACTAAACCAATGCAACTCCGATGCGCTCTCTATTATAATAGCACTGTGAAGTTACGATACTCTGGATTTTCAGCTATTCATAAACAAGTCATCAAAATCGAGTCATTTACACTTTGGATCGAAAGTTTTTTTTTTGTATAGGAAACTGTATTATAATCGTATTACACTGCTTATATTGTTTTGTCATCATACAATGTATCTTAGATTCGCACATGCACTGTGAGACCCACAGGCGGAGTGTGCTATTCGCTAGTTGTGTGCGAGCCAGAGACGCTGCTTTAAAAGAGCAACTAATCGAACAATGCCCTTTTCTCCGCACCTCGTCTCGGTCTTTTACCCAGGTTATAAGCGCTGCTGCCAGTTAGGAAGGTGAGGAGGGAACATCGATGATCTACGAAAAACCCACCGACTTTTGTTGGGAGGAGGACAGTGCCTTCCGAGGCACTTTTAGGGATAATTGCCTCTCATTTACGAGTCTAATACGAGGAAACCCAGAAAAGTTCCTACAAGGACTACAGGACTGTCGATATAATACACATTGTCACAATAGCCAACGAATCTCTACGTTTCTGAAAGCAGTGACAACAACAATGCCACCAGCAGATTCGAACATCAGCTCTTTTTGCACGCTAATTGAGCATGTTGCCACTTGGCCATGAGTTGGGAAGCAACCGAATTTATAGGAGAGAATTATTTTTCTTTTAAAGAAATGTTTTATTGTCATCCAATGCTGTGGCTATTGATAGAGTGGCGTCTACATTTGAATGTGCGAGCTGAGAACGTCTTTCGCGAAAGCTCTTCAAACCAGTTTGTAGCAGTATAATCAGTGAAAAAAAAAAAACGAAACATGAGAAAACGTTTGCCAGTGAAAACATTTTATGTGTAATAGTGTGATTTTTAAACACATATTAAAGGGTTTTACCACTTTCTGAAAAACGATTTTTCTTTTCTTTTTCTTTTCTTCCCACCTCACTCTCATAGCTACGGCTATGGTGTCCCCTACCAGTCAAAAGTTGAGGATGGGACATCGGCGAGGCTCATTTAAACCACGTACGGTTGTTCATGATCTTAAACACCGACGGGTGCTGACAGTGCCTTCCGAGAGGGACTATTTTAAAAGTAACTACACCTCATTTGCGTTGCCGCATGGAAGAAAACCCGGAACATTCACATCTGTCAGGGTGACTATCTATGTGAGGAGTTTTATGCTTTACACACATTATCCCAATCATCATGAAGTCTTCTATTTTCTGAAAGCAGTGTAGCTACAGTATTCAAACCTAACCCATCCTGCGCAAGTTGCCACGAATCAGGCGACAGTGAGACTGCCTGATTGGATTTTCGGATAAGATAGAAAAAGTCATGCCCGGATAAAGCAGAAAAGATTAAATTACAAACACCCTTTAATACCTTTCTGGAAGGTCCAGCCTTTGTTCAGAGTGCACCTAGTTTTTATAGTCCTGTCGTTCCTGTGATAAATGGCCTGGTAGTTGAAATTTATCATTATCATTTAATATTATAATTCTCCATTCGAATAAATGCGTAACATTTTGCAAATCTTGTGAATGTATACAATTTTCTTAGAAATAAAATTCTAGATTACTTTTTACAAAAGCATAAAAAAAATTTCATTTTGGGTAAGGAACAACAGGCAACAATTCATAATTTGATGCAATTTTCATGGGGGAAAAAGTGAGTATTTCTCAGGGAAATCTCAAACAGAACGAAGCTTTCTCTACTAGCGTGCTGCCTGAAATAAATCATGTAATGAAGATCAATCGATTAAGATTTTGCGAATGCCCTCAGCCATTGACCTTTCTAAAAAAGGATGAGAAAAAATGGAACGAGCGGTGAACGACTCACGGTCATTTCAAACCATGATTAAAACTTGAAGGATGAACACTTTATCCAAAACTACTGAATACATTTTTTAGGTTTGTCACTGCCATCATTTCGCCAAAGCTTGGCGATAAAGTTCACTTTAAAAAACTGTTATTCAATAAGAGATAATAAAATGATAAACTTGGTTAACTTTGACAAAGCACTCATCCACTTGTAGCATCCCATTAAAAAGCGTTTAAAAAATTACCATTTATAAATAAGCATAGGATTTGTGGATTAGTTTGATTTGGTTTGTCGCTCTACGGCCCTCTTGTGCACACTTCAGGCTCATTATACCGGTATCTACAGTTTAACGAGCCCCTCACAAACATCCATGACACCACCAGGATTCGAACCTGAATTCTGTGTTATACCAAAGGCCAGAGCGCTAGCCACTTGGCCACCAGGCGCTTGGGTTTGTGGAGGACACCATTGCGGGGAGATGCGTGTTGTTTCTATGTTGCGATGCTTTTAAGTTGTGTGCCATGCACAGATAATCGGATACTTCTAATTTAATAACATTATTATTTAAATAAGCAAAACAAAAAACTGAAGGCGACATATCCAATAAGAGTAGTACTTGTTGAAGCTCTTACTCAGCTCAACTCAGTACAACTCAGAAGTTGCATTCCTCAAAATGCCACGGGAAGTCGATCTAGACCATTTGAACCAATCTTGCATGCAAACTTTACCGCCCGGTATGAAAAAGAGTGTCAAAATATTCAGGAACTCCAGATTCCTTTCTTCTGCGTATAAATTAGCAGAATTCCATAAAAAAATTGTGATTTATATTATGCACAACTTAACGATTCATATGAATTTAAGAAATAAAGAGGGTTTTTTTTTTTCACCGATCGGATGACATAAGCAGGAACAAACAATTCAGTCAACAAACTCTTCGTGGACGAATCGATGTTACGATCCTCATTCAACCAAAATGCATCTTTAATATTTTCAAATATCGCCTCTCGACCTGAGTGTCCTTCACTGCTAGAAGGTTGGTTTGGTTTGTCGCTGGAAGGTTATTTTTTGCACACTTTAGGCTCATTCGACCGGGACCTACAGTTTAAAGTGGTTTCCAAACCTCTCACAAGCATCCCTGCCACCACCAGGATTCGAACGTGAAATCTGTGGTACCAAAAACTAGAGAGAAGAGTGAGATACACCAAAGTAGGGCGCCAATGGAATTTGAAACAATATATCGAATACAGATGGGTTTAGCACATTTCTTTTTTTTCTCTTCGATTCTAGTGCAGTTTCCAGCTTATAGATTTATCCTGCAGTAAATTTACACCTTTTGTTTATCATATGCGGTGTTTTGAATCAGTTTCTTGTTTGGAAGCGGAGCGTTACATTCGTCAGATTGAGCCGACCCCTTTTGCTGATTAGTTCATCGGTAGAAAATCTTTTAATTCGAATTTAAACTTTGTGTTACTGTTGGGCAGATAGGGCGTATAAGTTGAAAAATTATGGAGAGAAGCGGTCAACCTTTTGACTGCCTGTCCCGTGATAACGTGTTGAGAGTCATTGCCCCTCCATAGGAATGGGTTTTCCCAAAAGGCGATTTACATTTTATAACGAATAGATTTGAAAAGTGATAATAAAACATGATTCTGTGTATCATATTGATTACTAAATGATATTGAGGCCTTTCCTGACTGAATATTTTGACTACGCGCCAACGCGTGATAAACAATGAGGGTGAATTTATTTTCTAAATTCCATATGACACGATGGTGCAAGATGAGTAAAAAGGAAACAAAATAATTAAAATAAGTGACAAAAATCAGTATTTTTGTGTGATACTTTAACACTAACAAACATTTAATATAAATTCAGCTCCTATTTTTAGATACTTTTAAGCCTCTTAGATTTAAGCTTCACAATAAGAAATTATAATAGAATCGAGTTTAAAAGGAATGCTCATTTTGGGTTCTGGACTACAATCAGGACCACACCTTACTAACCTGTATATCAATTGCAGACTGCATTGAATAAATACAAAGATACACTGAAGTGACAAAAGTCATGGGATAGCAATATGCAAATTTTCAGATGGCAGTAGCATCGCGTAGAACAGGTATAAATGCGCAGTGCTTTCGCAGAGCTTTCATTTCTGTTCAAGTTATTCATGTGAAGAGGTTTTGACGCGATGATGACCGCACGACGGGAATTAACAAACTTTGAACGCGGAATGTTAGTTGGAGCTAGACGCATGGGTCATGCCATTTCGAAATCGTTAGGGAATTCAACATTCCCAGATCCACTGTGTCAAGAGTGTGCCGAGAGTATGAAATTTCAGGCATAACATCCCACCATGGACAGCGCAGTGGTCGACCACCTGCACTTAACGACCGAGACCGGCGGCGTCTGCAAAGAGTCGTAAATTCTAACAGACAAGCAACACTGCGTTAAATAACCGCAGAAATCAATGTGGACGTACAAGGGACTTGTCTGTTAGAACTGTGCGGAGAAATTTGGCTTTTCTTGGGCTATTCCAGCAGAAGACCGACTCGAGTGCCTTTACTGACAGAACGACATCGCTTGCAGCGACTCTTGTGTGCACGTGAGCATATCGGTTGGTCCCTAGAGGAATGGAAAACCGTGGCCTGGTCCGATGAGTCACGATTTCAGTTGATAAGAGCTGATGGTAGGGTTCGAGTGTGGCGCAGACCCCACGAAGCCATGGACCCAAACTGTCAGCAAGGCACTGTTCAAGCTGGTGGTGGCTCCGTAATGGTGTGGGCTGTTTTCATGGCATGGACTTGGTCCTCTGGTGTGACTGGACCGAACATTGACTGGAAATGCTTATGTTCAGCTACTTGGAGATCACTTGCAGCCATTCATGGACTTCATGTACCCAAACAACGATGGGATTTTTATGGATGACAATGCGCCATGTCACCGGGCCACAACTGTTCGCGATTGGTTTGAAGAACATTCTGGACAATTCCAACGAATGATCTGGCCACCTAGATCCCCGACATGAATCCCATCGAGCATTTAAGGGACATCATCGAGAGGTCTGTTCGTGCCCAAAATCCTGCACCATCAACGCTTTCCCAATTATGGACGTCTATCGAGACAGCATGGCTCAATATTCCTGCAAAGACTTCCAACGACTTGTTGAGTCCATGCCACGTCGAGTTGCTGCACTTCGCCGGGCGAAAGGAGGGCCGACACGATATTAAGAGGTATCCCATGACTTTTGTCACTTCAGTGTATAATAAAGGTTGTAGTTGAATGTAATTTTTTTAAATTTTTTTTTTTTGTTGTTTAGATTCTTGAATTTTGAATTTAAATAATATTCATTAGCATCTGCGATAAATTTAAAAATAAACAGCTTTTTCAATTTTATGATTTAAAATTTTCATTATTATGATCGGTTTTTTTTTAAGTTAAACATATAGAGTTTAGTCAAAAGTCGTCAGGGATATCATATTAAAGTAGCATATAAAATAACATAGGAAATATTTTTTCTCCATTTTAAGGATTGACGTTTCAGAGTATTAGAAAATGAAAGTATAATAACAGTTAATAAATAATAATAAAAACAATAAAAATTAATAATAGAAATAAAATAAAATAAAATAATAAAATTTTTAACTCATTAATAGGTAATTAAAATAATAATAATAGTTATGTAAACTTTGATATGAGTTGAAACTGTAAAGATTAAGAAAATTAATTATTCGTCTATAATGATTGGAGCTCATATAACTTCACAATATTGCATTATCGAATCCCGATTGCCCATCAGGGTCAACTTAGCGCTTTTGTAAGAGTTCTTTCATAGCAACGTGTGCGTTGTAGCATGACAAATAATTAAGCTAAAAAAATTCCTTACTTTCCGAATGATACTTTGTAAAAATCACCTATTTCAGCATTTCATATATAATGTTATTTTATAACAAACTAGCGAATCCAGCAATGGTTCGCTATTGCTAAATCTGAGTGTGTATATTTACACTTAGTCACAAAAGTAAGTATGCAGAGTGTATGTGAGGATGTCCTATGAAAAAAAAAACAGACCTACAATATTAAAGATTTATTTCGATTACAGCAAAATCGAGCTTAATAACAAAATGAAAAGTAATTAAAAAATACAAATATTTAATTAGCAAGATGAGCTTAAATAGGATTTAATTTTCATCATAAAAGTAAGTATGCAAACAAAAACAAAGACATTAATATTGCAAATGTTACAATTTTTCAAAAAATTAGTAATTTGTTGGATAGCCTTTGGCCTTTATAACAGCTCTCAATCTAGATGGCACTGATTTTTGCTAAATTTTGAGTGACAGAAGATGGTATTTTCTGCCACTCCTCCAAAAGGGCTCTTTTTAGATCATTCTTAGTTTTGATCTCTTGCTTTCTAATTTGGTGATCGAGATAATCCCACAAGAGTTCAATGGGATTAAGATCAGGTGACTGCGGAGGGTTTTTAGCTGTTTTCGCACGTGATATAGCAGCCATTTCCGGGCAGTATGTTTGGGATCATTATCTTGTTGGAAAGTGAAGGATCCATTGAGTCCCATTTTAGAAGCACTTTGGCTTAGATTATTCTTTAAAATATTCAAATAGCTATATTGATTCATTATTCCGTCGATTATAACTAAATTTACTCCAGTTACTGTCATGCAACCTAAACCATAATCGAACCATTACCGTGTTTTACAGTTCCTGTCATGTTCTTTGGTTCTAGAGCTGCATTTGCTTTCCTCCAAACTTTTGGTGTCCATCTGACCCGTGGATGTTGAATTTACTTTCATCCGAAAAAATCACGGAATTCAAAAATTTGTGTCCTGCTTTACATTTTCTTTTGCAAAATCTATTCTCTTTTTGCGATTCCCTTTGCTAACAAATGGTTTTCTTCGCATATTTCGACCATGGTATCCTGCCTTCCGTAACACACGGCGAATTGTTTCAGGATTGCATGACTTCGCAAAATTGTTTTTCACCTCAGTTGTCAATTTTGGTGCGCTAATCGTCGGATTTTTTCACATTTCCAACAATAATTCGCCTTTCTCGATCCGTCAAAATGGGCGGTCGTCTTGTTCTTGGCTTGTTTAGAGTATTTCAATCAGCCTGGAACTTTTCTATGATTTTTGCACTGCTGCAGGATTTTTGCCTATGATTTTAGCGATTTGTCTTTGGGACTTGCTTTCCTTATAGAGCTTTATTATTGTATCCTTTAGATCTTTTGATAATTCTTTTCCACGTGGAGCCATTGGTGAATTGTTGATGTACTTAAAGCTCAACCTTATAAGCTTTGTAGCAGAACTTCTAACCTTATCACGGAAATACGAAAAATCACTCGAGAAGTTTCATTCAGCCTATTTAAACGTTACAAATTCAGAGTGCATATATACTTTTGTGATTTAAATTTCTACTGGTAGTTTACAAAATTAATCTTAGAGTTTTTTAAAATATAATGATTTGGTTTATTTTTCATTACTTTATGACTTGAATCAGAAGCTATAAACAACACTCTCAAAATAATATTTTTCTTATATTTATTTGAGAACTAGAGCTTTTTCACTTAAGCTATGAGTTGCATACTTACTTTTGTGACTAAGTGTATGTATACAAATTCAATAATTACAGTTGAGGTTCGATACCAGTTCACTTATTCAATAAAAAGGACGAATTGAATGGAGTGTGATAATTCCTCTGTTTTTAATGTTTCATTGTTGTTTGGCTTTTGAAATAGATTTTCCCCTTCATCTTCAAATAAATTATTGGGTTTCACGTGGGAATCCAATTGTGTAGCATTTTGTTCGTTAATTACTTTGTGTGAAATGTCTCGAGACAGAGTACGTCTTTTGAACCACAGTCGAAATTTGAAAAAAATTCAATCTTCAATGAACACGGTGAAAACAACAGCGCCACCTATCGGATTTCATTGAAACCACTCTCTAAACACTCCTGCCACATGTAAGAACAAACTAATGAAATTCTCAGCGAAATCTATGGAGTAGGTTTTCAGTATATATATATATGTTCGTACACATGCGAACAATGCCTTTTATTTATAAAGATTTTAGTAAAATTTCATTTACTAAGTTATTATTCCAAGCAACATTTTATGCTATATTATTACGAAAATGCTTAAAAACGAAGCAAATAATTAGCTGTATTTATTTCATCACTATCCTTTACATTTGTTTTTTATACCGTTTAATTTACCTGAATTATTACGTTAAATTTTTTTATTCTGTGAAAATGTGCACGCGTCAAAATATTAAAAACAAGTAATATAAAAAAAAAAAAAAAAAAATTTAAAGTCAATTCCTACTTTTTTTCACTCTATTGCAGAAAGTCCTTTATAAATAATTTTCATTCATTTTTTTAAGTTTATCTGGCGCCATCTATGGGTAGATATATGCAACTTAAATCTAAAAAAAAAAAAAATAAAATTAATGAATTAAATTTAATTACTGAATTAATCCTTGAAAAACTATATTAACATCAAGTGTTCATCCACTACAAGTTCAAAAAATGTATTTGAACTTGAAATGAATAAAAAGTATTGGATGAATAAAAAGTGAACGTTTGAAACTTTGAACAAGATATATAGAGGAGAGTGCGAACTAATACAAGGAATTGAATAAAGCCAATTTGGTGAAAAGATGGGTGATGGAATGGACAATGTTGGCGGATAGATTTCTCTCGAAATAGCTTGAAGTGACTCAAAAATCACGAAATAGTTTCTAACTTGGCGAAAAGCATGTAGCTTGCAAAAATAGAGATCATTCCACTAATTCTACGAAGAAGTATAAAAAGGTTTTGACGACTGTGATCGAAAAGTTAATTGAGATTTAACATAGAGAATTGTTTAAACATACTGTATTGTAGCTGTTGCTGGTGGTATTATACCATAACTTTGCAGATTTATGGTTGCAATTCTATAAGCAACTGATCAATAAATCTTCGGTGTTTCCGGTTTAACGATTAAAATTTGAATAAACGGCGTTTTTTTTTAAAAGTAAACTGAATTTTAATTTTCTGTTGGAAATTCCGTACACAAATGAGCCGCGGATTATAATAATTTCGTAACAAATTTTAGAAAACAAAAGTGATTTGTCAGGAAAACGCACAGCAAAAGAAAATTTATTATAAAGGAAATGATTTTAGCTTACAAGGAAATGAATGTGTAAAATCGCAGGTCTGACTTAGGGAGGTGTTGGGATTTGCCACCAAAAATATATTTTCGCCAAAGTGCTTCAAGTAACGGGTTGCGAATGGAAGTTAAGTGAATTGCAAACAGTACAAGAAACCTTGAGTTTCAATTTATTGCCCAGCTGGCTCCACAAAAATTTTTGCCAGATCCCAACGGCCCCTATTTTGCGATTTGGCCAATACATGTGATGAGCTATTTATCTCGTAATCTTTTTACAAACATTACGCAAATATGAAAGGGTTCCTCTAATTCCTCAGCTGTTGACGGCCTGCCATCAGTATGGCATTTATGTCAGTTGAGAACAGAAAGTTGCATTTAATGTTACATTGACTTTATTAAAAAAGAATTAAATGCAAATTATGGCCGGTTAGGAGGGTATTTACCGTTAAAAGACGCAAGACGGTAGTAAATTTCTGCGTAATCTGCAACTTTGCAACTTTCACGAAAGCAGAATTTTTGATTTTCAAAAAAAAAAAAAAGGTTGAACATAAGATGAATATGATTATTAAAAAGTTAGAAATGAGAGGTTTTTGATTTTTGTTTGTCGCTCTGCGGTCACTTTGTGCACATTTTGGGCTCATTAGAGACCTACAATTTAAACTGTATTCGAACCACCAACAAGCATCCATGCCGCCGCCAGGATTATAACCTGAAGCCTGTAGTACCAAAGGCCATAGCGCTAGCCAATTTGCCGACAGGCCGCTAGAATAGACGTTGGTAAAATCTCAGAATTGGAGCCTTAGAAATTTGTCGTCAAAAATTCTTTTCGCCAAAGTTCGCCAAGGAACGGGTTGCAACTGTAAATGAAGTGAATTGTAAGTATTACAAGATACCCCATTTGGCGACTTATCATTCAGCAGGCTCCACAAAAAGCCACCAAATCCCAATGGCCCCTATATTGCGATTTGGGCGAGACATTGACACAAGCATATTATTTATCTTGTGCAACGCAAAGCAGACTACTCACTAACAAGGCAATCAGTACAACGCAAAGCCTTAAACTATCACTAACAACGCCATGACTCACTCATTTATAATTTTTTTAAACCAGGGATGTTCTATGGTAACCACACATTTCGAGTACGATTTATTTAAACATTTTTCTTTTTCACACCAGCACGCTGTACAGGGCTCGTGAGAGAGCAGGGTGGATTCTTGCTCATCGTTTTAGCACAAGCAAAAGGCAAGTAAATTTGATTGAGGATTAAAAAAAGAGAGGATTAAGGATTATTTTTAAATCAATGATTTTCATCAAGTGAATGAAAAAGCAAAAACCTTTTTAAAGGAGAAATTAAAAATAAATACACCCATCAATAATTCACATTTTTTCTTTCCGCACAGCACAAAATATTTAATACATGTCAAATTTATTCATCTTTTAATATAAAAAAAATAATATGCACACTAAATTCAATTTTAATTTCTTAAAATAGATAAACGCTTATGAAAACAAGTAGATGAACTGCTTCATAACATTTGTTTGTTTAGGATGTTCATGCAAGTTATCTGATAAAAGTTATATTTTTTTAAAAACCTCATTTTTAATAATTTTATGAATGAACAATTAAATTATGTATGGCAAATGATTTAAAGGATGAATAATTAAATTGTTTATGATAATGAATATTTATAATTTAATAAATTAATGAATAATTAATATTTTAGAACTTAGCATCCATCACAAATAAAAAAAAAAAAAAACTATAAAATTACATTTGTTTTGATTACAGCAGAAATTGTAACGTAAACGAATAACAAGTGCTCTTATTTGCATCAGTGAATGATTTCCCCACTTTTTCGCAGAGGATGTACGTCTAAATTGTATCCTTATTTTCATGCCAAACATTTTTTTTAATGTTAGCCCGTGCATCAAAACACGTGTGTTGAAAATGAGGTGGATATTAATGGGGAAAAAATTTCTGCAACATATTTTTCGAAATGCAGCCGATAGATGGCGCAGTGTAATGAAAGTTGCCTTTTCGAAGACGTTTGCATTCAGAGAAAAACTCTAAAGATTACAAAATGCATTAAAATTCCATTTAATAATGCAATAACAGCAGTCATAAAAAATTTCCTAAAATTCAAGTGGTCTATTGCTGATACATTTTTTTTTGAGGTAGATAAAGAATTTTGAATGTTATCAAGGAGGGAATCCTTTTTTATTTTCTTAATAAATAGTGTTGATAATAAATAGTTATTGATTAGTACTGTTATTTATTTGTTTTTAATAAATGTATCATTCACTTAGAATAGAATAAATTTTTCAAATTTACCTGTAAATTATGCTTCCTTAAAAGGTAAGTCTTACTCTTTCAGAGTATTTATAGATGAGCATCAGCAAAGGCGCTTTAAATCACAACAATAAAATGTTAAATTCTGAATGAAAATTACATGATTCAAACATTTAATCTTTAAAATAAATACGTAAAAACTTAATTTCTGTTCAATTATGTAAATGCTTAAGTTCTTTTCTTAATTCACTAGTATGTGATTTAAAATACAAAATTAAATATAGAATGTAATGAAGTAAATTTCTAATTTAAAAAAATTATGTTTCGTTTCTAAAACAATATATTAATTGATAAAATTAATTTACTTCTAAATTAATAAGAATATCGAGTTTTGAAAGGAAACGAAATATTTTAGTTTGAAATAAATTACACAGATGGCAGCACAAGACGGATGTTAACAGTGGTGAGTTAGCAAAGTTTGAATTTTATACAATAACAAATATTTACAAGACAATATCAATTTTATACAATAACAAATATTTACAATACAATATCAATTTTATACAATACAATATCAAATACAAGTGTAAATAATTTCTTCTTTAAACGGCTAAAGGAATGAAATTAAAATAAAGGATTAGACCAAAAATATAAAAAAAATGCAAAAATAAAAAAAATAAAAAAAAAACACCAGAACTTTGGTTCTGAGACAGGTCTTCTTTGGGAGAGAGGGAAGGGGGGAAGGATAATTTTTTTACCTCGCAGATTCATCGTTCCGCCCCACACGTTCAGCAATCAGAATCTTTAATCACAAAAACAAATATTTTATGCCATCAAAACAAGCCTCTCATTGTACCGAATTTAATTTAAATTCTTTTTATTTTTAATTTTTAAACTTTTATATTTTTTTATTTTTAATTTTTTAATTTTATATTTTTTTTTAACTTACTTTTATTTATTTTTAGTATTTTCCACTTTTTAGAGTACCATTTTTTTTTAAATTTTTTAGAAACTTTTTTTATCACATACTAACATTTAAGCAGCCAATTATTAATTGTAATTTAAATCTATGCATTAAGACGAGGTGGTTAAAGGGTCTATCCCCATGGGTACTCGTAATCGGTACGCCAGTCGCCAGTCTATAGCGTATCGAATCTGTACATCTTTATTTAAAAACATTATAAAAGGCTGGAGAACTTTTAAAATTATTCAGATTTAAATGGTGGCATGTAAGTCAAATAAATTACTGTTTAAAAAATACTAAAAAAACACGCTTTTTTAATCAAACTAAAAAAGTAAAAAAATAATTATTAACATAAGAATAAAATGACTGACGAGAAAATGAAAGTAACTCTTCTAAAAGCGTGGGTGTTCGATATTAATCGTTCCGAAACGCAGAATTAGTTTTAAAATGTCATACAAAGCACCCCACGCTTTTAGAACAGTGACATGAAGTTTCTCGTCAGTCATTTTATTTTTATCTTAACTATTATTTTTTACTTTTTAGTTTGATTAACTTAAAAAGCGTGTTTTTTTGTATTTTTTAAACTATAATATTTAAATGAGGTCCCGGTACGGAGGACTGGAACTATAATTCTTACAATAATTTAAATGTGAGTAAAACAAAGGCTAAATGCGAATACGTCGAGCCAGCCAGGTTTCGAACAGGGAATCTCCTGATCCGTAGTCAGGTGCGTTATCCGTTGTGCCTCTGTCCCACGGAAGTTTGAATGTCTTAGATACTTTCATTCTACATGGGTTAAATTGCTCTTCATAAGTTAAAATAAAATTACTCATCCTGGCGATCCTAATCATGACGAGATAATAAACTTATCAAACTATTTTATTGCCATCTGTCCTTGATAAGTCTACAACGTTTAAATTAAAGGGCAAAATCGAGCCCAAAGAGTCAGTTACAAACATACATACAGTGAAACTAATAAAAAGCGTATTAAAAATAAATCTTATTTTTAAGAATAGAAAAAGAATACTTCTCAGATGAGTGAGTCTATAAATGTTTCTGTGGCGTCATCTTCTCGATTAGATTTTCCATGGCGTACGTCATTAAACGAATTCGAAGCTCACACAAAAGCATTTGGCGTAAGATTGTGAAAGCTGAAATCATACAGTGCATTTGTACACTGACAGATGTATGCATGACCAGAAAAAGAAGATATGAAAGAAGCGAAAAATTTTAATTCACGATATAGTAATAACGCAAATAGGTTCGTTTTTAAGGTAGCTAAATGTTACAAAGAGATATTGAAAGCAAGATATGACGCTTTCATTTATTTTTCCTCCGAATTGTTCCATTTAACATATAACATTAGTGGCTGGTGACGTCAAACTTCTCGTATTTGTAGAACATTTTACTTCTTCACATTTTACTGTTGTATAGCGTCTGACAATCAATCATAGAAAAGTGCCAATCGATCCACTAACAACATGTTTGATCTTAAAATGGAAGGTTAAGCTACAAAAATGCGATTCGAATCTCAGTTATTTTTCTGTGTTGTTATTTGTAAAGTAGGTTTATACATCAAGAGAATTTTAAAAAAACCATTCGAAATATCAAAAGGAAGAAAAAGTTGTGTAGCTTTAATCAAATTTTAAATCATGAAAATTGTGTTTACTTGTGCCCGTTATACTAATGAAATAATAGGATACCAGTAAACAGATACTTTTCAACATATTTGGGATTCATAGCCTACATTTCATGGTGTTTTATTCTCTTTTGCCTCTTTTAAAAATTGCTATTAAGATATAGTATCTTTAAAGATTATTGACAGTAAATATACTGGACAATAAGTTACGCTGTAACATAAAGTTTAAAAAAAATGAATGTATCGCCTATTTAAAAAAAAAAATTAATTAATTCCTAAACACAATCTTTTGCCTTCTTTACATAAATTATTTTTTTAATGAACTAGACCCGATATAGGGAGAAAGACAACTAGATACTCAGAAGAGACCCATATACAGAAAAGGGATTTCTAAAAGACACGCCAAACAACTAGTTTTTCTAGCTATTTTGTTTTTAATAACACCACCGCCATATAGACGAGTGACTGGCGTTCAGTGCCACAGGTTTCGAGTTCGAATACCGGCGGTGCCATGGATGTTTGTAGTCATTTGGAATCTCCTTTAAACCGTAAGTCTCGATCTAATAGGAGTTGGGCTGACAATATTACCAAAATAATATATTTTTTTTTTGTAATTCACTGTTTGTTTAAAATTATCTTCATCGCCCTGTCCTCTTTTCCTCATCTTCTTAGGCAGGTTCACAAATTCTTCTCAAGATTGTTCTGTGTCAAATAATAAATATTTTTTCCTCTCTCTGATTTAGGGATTTAGGGTCTTTCTTCGATGCATAAATTAGTTACAGCTGTCTTAAAATTTTTTTAATATGATGCAGTTAAAGTTTAGTCTTGACTATTTAGTATTAACATGTTTTATGGTTGCACAACATTATTACACAGGATGATATCTGGTATAATTTTGCTTGCAAATTTTCATTTATTCACGTAGAAGATCTGTCTCGTTTTACTCTATGCTTAATTAAGAAAATAAAATAACTAGATTAGTAGGAAATACGCACTGGTTTGCATAAATTAAGGAAAGATAATTACAAGAAAAGCAATAACCGGTCGAAAAGAATCAAATCCGTGTGAAATATGTCATTCAACCGTCATGCTGCATAGTACTGACTCTGGCCTACATCTATTCGCCATCAATTCCACCGCCATTTATTCCTGTAATTCATCAGACAAAAACTCATATCAAAAACATGACTATCGCTAAAATTTCACCATGGTGTTTCTATAAATTGCAGACCCTTTTAAAGTTTGTTTTCTGCCCCATGACCAATAAAGTTAAAAGACTGAAGTTCCATTTTTCTATAGATCATATTCTGGTGCAACATTTCCTATTGATAGACTTTTTACAATTGGTTATAATCTTTAAAACGTCGTAGCAATAGAATAAACAATAGAATAAAAATAATACATCCACGTAAGATGAAAACCATATTTATTACACTGCTCAAATAGGGTTTTTGTGAGTTCGGTATGAAATAACCATTTAATTGACAAGTGTTTTTAACAAAAAATGAAACAGAAGAAGTTAGAAAGGAAAATTATAATGTATGCAAAGATGGGAATATGCAAATTTGTCTGTGACGCCGAAAACTACGCGTTTTTTAAAGGAATAAAAGCGAGTAGGAGGAGATTAAAAACAACTGACACAAGTTGAATGTTTTTGTAAGAGGGACTACGATCTCTCAGCAGAATGACTTAGCTGAATCGGTAATCTGGAGAGATATCGGTCAGAGGCATGTCCTCTGTTGTAATGGAAGCGTCAGGGAATTTCTCAAAGTGTTGTTTCTGCTGTTTTGGAAATTTAAAACGATCGCCAAAGATCGGAACACGGTCGTACTCGTGCAACAACGCAAAACACTATTTGCACCAGAGTTTCCCCTCAGACTGTTTGAAACCGACTCTACCATGTGGGTTCGTATGTAAGCAGATCTGTGGTTTGCGTTTCGTTGACACAGGACCACCGTTCTGCTGCTGGAAGTGAACTCAGGAACATCTCAGATGGGAACTGGCTGAATGGAGCAACAGGTCCTTCACGGACGAGTCCCGCTTTGGTGTGCAACATAACAATAGGAGGATTCTCATCTGGAGAGAACTAGTACATCAAATAGTCCAAAAATTTCTGCATGTAAGTGTCGGATTTGGCTGCTTCGGAGTGATGGTATGGGCCAGTATTTCTATCAATGTCCACACCGACCAGCACATTATCAGGAATAGAGTACAAACGTCTCAGCGATATAGGAATGAAATCTTCAGACATATTGTGGTCAGCAATCCTGAATGAATTCCTTCTTAAGGATGATAAAAATCAGGCCGCACAGTGCTCAGCTAGTGGACAATTTTCCTTTTCGATGAAGGAATCCTTTTGAGTGATTGATCAGCATATTCCCAGACTCCAGAGAACATTTTTGAAACATTCAAGGAAGGAGGGTTGCTAGTCGTTCGTCACACCCAGAAACAATTTAGTATACTGCCCTCCAAAAGTTAAGGAACAACATGTTTTCCGGAAGCTCACGATAAAAAAAATGACAGTAACAATAAAATTTTTAGTTTAATTAAATGATAAAAAACAAACTTCATGCAAATTTATGCAAAAACGATAGCTATCACTTTTTTATAGAAAAAAAGTAAGTATATATGAGTGAGAGAAAAATATGCAATTATCAGGCTTTCGTAATTACGCGTGTAACTTTAGTTGATTTACAACTTTTATTAGCAGATTCGTTCATATAGGCAGGGGGTCCCGCAATGTCTGAGAGAAGTCTTTCGCCCGATTCGTTAAGGTGGAAGGCGGTCGGATGGATGGAAATGGGGTTGTCCCAGGTTGATGCTGCTAGGCCTCTTAATGTGCCTCGCAGTGTGGCCACCGTCTTTGGAATCGATATCAAATCAAACCTTATGTGTCCAGAAGACATGTTCCAGGTCGACTAAGAGCTACAACACCTGCAGAAGGCCGTTTCATAGCTATTTCGGCTCGAAGGAGAAGAAGCCTTTCTGTGTCACTGATTGTTGTAGACCACTCTGTAGCATCACGGAGAAGAATATCCGCTACTACGGTGCGAAAGAGTCTTCACAATTCAGGTATCTATGCAAGGCAACCAGTTGTGCGTGTTCCCTTGCAGAGAAGGGCCAGCTTATCTTAGGCAAGAGAAGAGAACCAGATACCAAAGCACCAGATACCATCCATCCAACACTGTTTAAAGACACAGTTACTGAGGTAGTGGAATAATGGTTTGGGTAGGGATGGTGGTTACACAGACCTGCATGTGTTCCAGGGAGGAACTGTGACTGGTTTGAGATGACTGGTTAGCTACTTTTTATCATTTACTCTTTTCCTTTGAAGATGGAAAATAAAATAAAATTAAAAAAAATATCCAGCACTTTTAAGCCGCTTTGTGATATGCTCTTTCAAGAATCAGAGTAACATGAATGCTATATTAGATAATTGGCAATCACCTGCCTTTCTCATTTATAATTCAGCACGACACTTTTCCCTCTTAGCGAAAATATAAAAAATAAGCACACAAACCATTCACCACCGAAAACGCTTGAGATTTTTCATTTGAGCAGGCGAATGTTTAACTCTCTGATGAAGTCGATTTCTGCCATTCATTTCAACAATTCAGGGGGCCTGATGGCCAGGGCGGCTGGCGCTTTGGGGCTTGATGTAACAGGTTAAGGGTTCGTATCCTGGGTGTGGAAGGGATGTTTGTGAGTGGTTCGGAATCCACTTTAAACCACAGGTCCGTTACCTATGGTAATATTGGGTGTTTCCTGACAAATTGTTCTTGATATACACATAATTTCCTTAATCATATATGTACACTGAAGTAACAAAAGTCATGGGATAGCAATATGCAAATTTTCAGATGGCAGTAGCATCGCGTAGAACAGGTATAAATGCGCAGTGCTTTCGCAGAGCTTTCATTTCTGTTCAAGTAATTCATGTGAAGAGGTTTTGACGTGATGATGACCGCACGACGGGAATTAACAGACTTTGAACGCGGAATGTTAGTTGGAGCTAGACGCATGGGTCATGCCATTTCGGAAATCGTTAGGGAATTCAACATTCCCAGATCCACTGTGTCAAGAGTGTGCCGAGAGTATGAAATTTCAGGCATAACATCCCACCATGGACAGCGCAGTGGTCGACCGCCTGCACTTAACGACCGAGAACGGCGACGTCTGCAAAGAGTCGTAAATTCTAACAGACAAGCAACACTGCGTCAAATAACCGCAGAAATCAATGTGGGACGTACAAGGGACTTGTCTGTTAGAACTGTGCGGAGAAATTTGGCTTTCTTGGGCTATTCCAGCAGAAGACCGACTCGGGTGCCTTTACTGACAGAACGACAGCGCTTGCAGCGACTCTCGTGGGCACGTGAGCATATCGGTTGGACCCTAGATGAATGGAAAACCGTGGCCTGGTCCGATGAGTCACGATTTCAGTTGGTAAGAGCTGATGGTAGGGTTCGAGTGTGGCGCAGACCCCACGAAGCCATGGACCCAAACTGTCAGCAAGGCACTGTTCAAGCTGGTCGTGGCTCCGTAATGGTGTGGACTGTTTTTTCATGGCATGGACTTGGTCCTCTGGTGCGTCTGGACCGAACATTGACTGGAAATGCTTATGTTCAGCTACTTGGAGATCACTTGCAGCCATTCATGGACTTGATGTACCCAAACAACGATGGGATTTTTATGGATGACAATGCGCCATGTCACCGGGCCACAACTGTTCGCGATTGGTTTGAAGAACATTCTGGACAATTCTAACGAATGATCTGGCCACCTAGATCGCCCGACATGAATCCCATCGAGCATTTATGGGACATCATCAAGAGGTCTCTTCGTGCCCAAAATCCTGCACCATCAACGCTTTCACAATTATGGACGTCTGTCGAGACAGCATGGCTCAATATTCCTGCAGAAGACTTCCAACGACTTGTTGAGTCCATTCCACGTCGAGTTGCTGCACTTCGCCGGGCGAAAGGAGGGCCGACACGATATTAAGAGGTATCCCATGACTTTTGTCACTTCAGTGTATGTTGCTTCATTTTTAAACTCATAAAAGTTTGCAAATATTTTGTAACAGGGAAGGACGGAACACATTTTATACTTCCAGATGTGGAATGATAAGTTTGTATTTTGTTTAGAACGTTATTTTTTTGCCCCGTCATTTCTTTTTTTTAAAAAAGACAGAACTGCAAACAACAAGATTTCCAGAAATTTCTTTTTCCGCCGAGGGAGCGGCGCAAACCGATTGCGAAAGAGATTTGGCCCCGGAATAAATGTTTCGAGCGAACAAAAAAAAAAAAAAAAAATGGGATCTTTCGAATAATTCAAGACGAGAATTCCAATTTCGCATTCCAAAGAAATAACCATAAGCGTGTTCGTTTTTCATTTTTTTGCTTGGCAGCCCCCTTTTTTTTTCTCACAAACAATAAAAAATCTTTTTTAAAGTCAAATCCTACTTTTTTTTTCACTCTGTTGCAGAAAGTCCTTTATAAATAATTTTCATTCATTTTTAAAATTTATCTGGCGCCCTCTATGGGTAGATACATGCAAGTTAAATCTAAAAAACTTAAAATTGATTAATTAAATTTAATGACTGAATGAATATTTGAAAAAACTGTATTCACATTCAGTGTCATCCACTAGAAGTTCCAAAAAATGTATTTGAACTTGAGTGGATGAATAAACAGTATTTTATGAACGATTGAAAATGTGAACAAGATATATAGAGGGAGAGTGTGAGCTAATAGAAGGAATTGAAGAAAAACGATAAATTAAACTAAAAAAGGATCTAAAGCAGACGCTGCGGAAAATAAATGCGGATTTTTAAATTCCGCTTTCTATTTGCGAAAATGAAACGACGATGCCATATTTTGTTTAAAATACGCTACTATCATTCCCTCTTTCTAATTGCGCATTCGTTAAATGTCTCTCTTTATTATTTTCGAGACTTTTTTTAAATAACAACTCAACGAAAATGCTTTTTTCGCCCAAAAAAGGCACTATAATATATAGATTTGCATTAGTTTTATCAATTATAAAATTTTATTGTTTATTTTCATCCATTAGGTGGCTATTTCCAACTTTCTTTCTGTCGTCTTCTTCTTGTTGAACATCGGTGGGCTTCCTGTACCACTTTTGCATTCCGTGAACAGTCCCCGGCGGGCGAGCAGGGCAGGACTTCTAGGAGTAACTGCCCAACATTGGGGCGTCATATAGAAGAAAAGTCGGAAAACTCCCAAGGTGAAGCCTTTCTTTCTGTTCATTAAATCTCTAATCAGCCTAATTAATTAGGCTCTGCATCTGCTTAATTAGGACTTTGTAAAGAGATAAAGTGTATAAATATGATTCGTTTTTATCGGGCTTATTACGGTGTTTTCATGATTAACTTCGCTCGTAACAAATTTGTGAATTGGTTTGGTTTGTCGCTCTACGGTCATTTTGTAAACACGAGGGCTAAACAGACAGGGACGTACAGTTTAAAGTGGATTCCGAACTGCTAGAGATTCGAACCTGAAGCCTGTGGTACCAATTAGCAGAGCGCTAGCCAACACATTCGTGAAAGAGTTACCATTAGGATCTTGGTGAAAGATTTATTTCTGTCAGTGGAGACTTGAATAACAAAAAAGCACGTATAATTGCAAATAAAAAATAGAAAGAAATGGAAGAAATTGAAAAATTCAAAATTTGCAGGATTCAATTTCACTGAACTTAACAGACCACTGTATGCCCTGAAATCGAATGCACTTCGGACTTGTTCAATTTCAGTGCGCGAAGTGCTCTTTGCAGTCTCTTCGGGAAACTTGAAGCTGCGAAAGGAAACTGAAAACCAAGCTGAAAAGAGGAAAAGCACACTTACTCGAACTCGGGAGTCTTTTAAAGGATCGATTATCGATCGCCCCCGTCCATCAGAGAGAGGGTGTCTTCGGGGACAGCCGGGCGGAGGGTGTTCGAACAGCTGCTCCGGAATGTTTCACGTGGCTAATTCGAAAATATTGACGTACTATCAAATGGAGTGCGACATTTTAAATGGCCCGAACTGTTGCCAGCCGAAGATGAAATGTGGAACACCTTGGAGAGTCGTTTGGTGTTCCCTTTTTTCAAGGCACTACTACACGCGGGGTTGAGCATAAATGCAAAATCATTTTCGACGAAGAAATGAAATAAGTTCTTGATTTTTCTTTGGCCCTAAAATTGGTTTGAAGAAAATTCAAAATTGACAGATTCTTGCAAGCATTTTCAAAACACTTTAAAGCCTACGCAAATGTTTTGCTTATTCTAGCGTTGCTGTAAAAACGTTACGGAAGGCATTTTCAAAACAATTTAGAGCTTGAACATATGTTTTGCTTTTTCTAGCTACATAGAATATAGTTATTTTGCTATATTATTTGAGTCACATCACAAATTTTCATATCCCGCACATTATTCGAGTATCCTCTCACATTTGGACTGTTAAATAGCGTGAGCAATTTTGTTTTTAACTTAAAATTTTCGTTGCTGTTTAAGAGGAAAAAAGTCGAAAGATGAAATTTATATAATTTTGGCAATTTTCACGATACAATCAACACGATACAAGCAAACTATTAATTGTAATATTTTTTCACAAATGATGACATGATTTTAAAAATAAAACTATAAATTTCAATGTTTTAAAATTTTGTACATTTCTACTGAGGTTTCCTTCAATGATATCAAATTTATCAAACTTCAGGGATTTAATTGATCAGGAATGTAATTCGAATGAATCATAATAGAGACATAAGAAAAGGTTAGTCACCCAACTGAAGGAGCTGCGAAAAAAACCCTCTAATTTAAACTTGGATGGATAGCTTCAATGAAAAAAAAATTAAATCCAGTTTAGGGGGACGGTCACCTTCAAAGATAAAAAAAATCTCCCTGCCTTGCAAGATACGGACCAACAAAAGATTTTTTAGAGGTTATTTCTGAATAATCTAAGGTCTACACCCAGCTATTACATTAAAGAAGAAAAATAAACTTTTAGAGAAGGCAAGTTTGGGATAGATAAAAAGACAACTAGGAAAAAAATTATCTGCAGAGAGAGCGAAATAAGTCACCAAGGCTTAGCATATTACTAAAGAACACAATAGTGTATTATTTGAACTTGTTTATAATCATGTAAAATATTAAGGTTAAACAATCAAAAATATTATTAATAGCATATTTTTTTATATCTTCTTCTTTTATGTATTGAAAGGAGAAAATATCTCCCACAGTTTTACATCTGCGATAAGAAAAAGACTCGTTGTGTTCAAAAAGGTATCTAGATCCTAATAATATCCTCTAATGTACTTTTGAAAGGAATATTTTGCAGGAATAAAATTTCCCACTACAGTACAGCCAATTTTTAATCAAATTTTAAAAATTCTCTCTCGATTTTTTTTTTCAGATTTGTACCAAACATCGGCTAATTTCTTTGGTAAGCTGGACCTGCTACACATTAAGAGGCGACCAACCCAAGGTCAAAGTCCCTGGCATTTAAAAAGATAATATTTCAAGATTTATCCAACTCTACTGACCCTGTATCAAAAATATCGTGACACTGTTGCATTTACAAAAGCTAATAAACAATACAATATTGCATTTACAACGATAATAAACAATACAATATTGCATTTACAACCCTAATAAACAGTACAATATTACATTTACAAAGCTAATACATTATTGCCCTTACAATGCTAATAAATTTATTTTGTCCCTCCATACGCATAATAGGGCAGAAGATTGGGTGACGTTATTTGGTTGTGTTTGAGTATTTTGAAAGAAAAGCTGATAACATTAGTACCACATCTGTACAGCAAGGATCCGTTTCAATTTCCAGTCATTTATAAAATATCAAGAAATACCGTATATTCCCGTGTATAAGCAGATAATTTTTAGAACTTTTTCTAATGTTGAAGGAAGGGAATCGGCTTATATACGGATACTCATCTTGCAAAAATTGTAGGTCCTTTTCCGTTAGCCAAGATCAAGCGATCCATCACCAAATATAGCTAAATATAGCACGCTTTTATTTCTTTAGATTGTACTGGATGCCGGCTGGTTTGTTGTAACTGTATCTGGGTGTGGTTGAGTTGAAAAACACATAATTTTAAGAAATTTCTTATTTATACGCGCACAAACACCACATTCGTAAACAATTAATGCACAACATATAACTCATTTAAAGAACATTCAATTAGAGATTAGTGGAAAGATTTCACTTCTAGCTCTCGGGATGAGAGCTCGTAACTGATGGCAGCCCCTGTTTTGCAGTACGTCCTCTCGGGTGAGAATCTCACTGCCGACTGACGATTACTTCTGATCACTGCAAGGGGTGCTTGCAGTGCGTAGGAGGAAATAGGGTTGCGTAGGTGGAACCACGGTTACAAGATTATTAAAAATAATTTTTAAGGAAATGTGATAGTCATTTTATGAAACTAAGTTGTTTTCGAAAGTGTCTCTAATGATGGTTTATTGCCATCGTTTATCATCAGCATTATTTTGCCAAAGCGAAAAATTCTGATGTTGGCGAATTAACGCAAAAGTACCAAAACTTGATCCAGAAATAATGATAGAATGCCGTAAATAATTAGCACATAAAAGTAAGAAGGGAAAAGAAAAATTTATTTAATCTTTTAGTTTACATTTTGGGGGTGTTGTTGTAACGAAACAACAACTGAATAGAAACCACGGGCCAGCTCAGATAGCATTACTATTATCATCTTTGGAGAATGGCATTTTATTTTGCATCACTATGAATGGAAAATTCTCCACCTATTTTACCTACATTGCAACATTTTCGCCATTGTGGAAACTAGCAGGAATGTCTTTTCATGTCGGTTTCAAAACGGGTTTTGAACATTGGGTCAATTTTTGAAGAAAAAACGCACTCTCGATTTATACACGAATCGACTTATGCTTGATAATGTACAGTATTTATTTTTTAAAAAAGATTGATTGAAATCTAGAATACTGCACCCCTGAGGAAGTCGCGAATCTTGCAACCCGGATTATTTCGTTAATTTCTTTAGGGTTACAACACTCTAGAGGAATTCTTAAAATCTTTTTTTTTCCGAAAAATAATGACTATTTACTTTGATAGCTATTTGCAGAATTTTTTAGTTATAGTATATAAAAAATATATATCCTATTAAATATTTATTCCGATGTATTATTGATTATTCCAAGATTGTTGTTATAACGTATGTTTACAGTATACGATACAGAAAATAAACAATTTTTATGATGCTGCCACTCATGAAAATACGAAACAAACAGGAAAAACGATTTTTTAATTTATTATTAACATATATTTGATTATCAAATAATTATTTTCTTTTTAATGCTATTGAAATAATTAAGGTTTTATAACAACCGTTATTTGAATTTGCTTGAAAAATGTTATTTTTTATTTTTACAACCTTAGTTCACGGCGAAAACATCGATCGAATGTTTCTTTGTAAAGCTTTTGACATAGTTAACGTTTTGTGGCAACAGTTATTTGAATACGAGTGGAAAAATGTAACTTTTTAATTTTAGAACGTTAGTTTACAGAAGAAAAATGCCGTTGGGACGTATTAAATTTTTCTGTGGTTTTCTGATGTTGTTCTTTTTGTTTTCTTCATTCATTTGATAAGAATAGATCCTCCAACAAAGCTAATTATCAGAATAAAATGCAAGTTATTCTTTTTTTTTTTTTTTTTTTTTTTTTTTTTTTTCCTTTTAACTAAACTTGTTTCATTTGAATTCGGCATCGTAGGCAACATGAAATAGTTTTTGACGTAATAAAAAAAACTGGTGTATTAACGAATAATTTTGCGTAATTTTATCATACCAGTGACTATTATCTTTGTCTAAATGATACATTTATGTGAGTAAGCAAAACATAATTACACATAATAATTTGGCGATAAAGAGATTAAATTTGGCACAAAAGCCACTTAGGAAAAAAAATTTGGCAAAATAATCATATATTTTGGCGTTAAAGTGGCAATATGTGGCGTAAAAGAAAACATTAAAATTTTACCATAATAGTAGTCAAATTTTGGCGATAAAGTGATATAAATTGGCGTAAAGGCAATTTAGAGATAATTTTTTTGCCATAATAGTGCTAAATTTCGGCGCTAAAGCGATAACATTTGGTGCAAAAGTTTTCAAGAGATAAAATTTTTTTAGTGATACAAATTTGGCGATAAAGCATTCATTTTTGACCTAAAAGCACTTCAAAAACAAAATTCGTTTAGCGAAAATGTTTGTCGATAAAGCATTTCAGGTATTAAAATTTTGGCAGGATAATGATAATATTTGGCGTTAAATAAACTTTTTGTTTACTAGTAAAACAAATAATGTAATAGTTGTTTGGCTACTAAGGCGAAACAGCGTTTTACGATGACATCGAACTTCGGCAGCCATTTGTTTGTTTACTTGGCGATTTGGCATCCCAGTAAAGGATTCTGACATAATATATTACCTGATCCCTTCATTGCAATGCTCACTTGGCGGCGACCTGACAATGTATTTGGCACAATGGATACAGGATTCTAGATTTTTACCAAAAAGATTTTCTGTGTGGGATTAAAAATGGTATTTCAATGAAGATTCTCCAAGTTAAATACTCACCAGTTATTGCATGTTCATTTTATTTGAAAGGAGAAAACCAAATGGAAATTTTCGGTGCTGAGGAATTCGACCTACAACTAACAGCCTGCAGTTTGAGCGACGGGGAGCACTGATTTCCAGCCCGAGAGGTCCGACGTATTAATAACGAGACTTCACGGTCAAGCGAGGACCGCCATCTGTATTCTCATGACGTCACGAAGGGCCGGCTCTCGCTGTCCTAGGTCAGCAGAATCACGCGGCGACGGCTCATCTGGAAAAAAAGAGAGAGAGCCGAACATTTGGGGTCGAATTCTCTGATTCTCTCTCTCTCTATCTCATTATGGGTAGAGTTGTAACATCATGGAGAGAAAAAAATTTTAAAGTCAATTCCTACATGTTTTTCACTCTATTTTAGAAAGTCCTTTATAAATAATTTTCATTCATTTTTTAAAGTTTATCGGGCGCCATCTATGGGTAGATATATGCAACTTAAATCTAAAAAAAAAAAACTAAAATTAATTATTTAAGTTTAATGAATGAATTAATATTCGAAAAAAAAAAAAAACTGTATTAACATCGAGTGTCATCCACTACAAGTTCAAAAAAATGTATTTGAACTGAAGTGGGTGAATAAAAACTATTTTATGAAAGATTGAAAATTTGAACAAGATATATATAGGGAGAGTGGGAGCTAATAGAAGGAATTGAAAGAGAACATTTGTATGTTTGGAAAAAAAATGTGTGATGTCATTTTTAAAGAGCATTGATGTGTTGGATGTATGAAACTAAACAAAAATAGAACACTTTTAATTGAAATAGGAAGATAATAATAATTTGCTTATTAAATAAATGCATACTTAATTGCAAATCGTGGCTTAGAGCATTTCTTTTATCAATAAATACAACATCAATACCTAAATTTATTTTAGTAGTAAGTAGAAGGGGGCCTGATGGCCAAGTGACTAGCACTCTGGCGCTAGATGCCACAGATTCCGGGTTCGAGTCCCGGCGGTGAGATGGGTGTTTGTAATGGTTCGAAATCGACTTTAGACTGTAGATCCCGGCCTAATATGACTGTAGAGCGTTGGGCGCAGTGGTGAGAACCCTATCCGCGTAAAGAAGAAACGCCTACTGTCTAGAAATCTGCCAACGAGCAGGTGGCCATGGCCCACCAGGGGACTGTTGCGCCATTGATGATGATGAGTAAGTAGAATAAAAGTAGGTACATTAAGGATAAATCGTCTCTCTATATAATTCAATAATAAATGAACAAAAAAATATGATACTGTTTAAAATGTTTCACTCAACAACCTCCATTCTTGAAACTTCCAACGACGACGTATTTAAATAAATTTTTACAGAAAAGCAATTATAAAAATATATGAATAAAAAACATGCCGGTTCTGCCATGTCATGCATTCCTGCTCATTAATCTTGTATTTAAATGGTTTTATTTCCTTTAACAGCTATTTATGAAGAGAAGGGCTTAAAAGAGCTTTCATCAGTACAAGTACGATTACTTTTTTAAACAATAATTCACACTAATAATGATTTTCTTTAAATTTTTATTCCTTTTTTTTTTTTTTTTATATTTCAAATGTATTTCCATGCCAACAACAAAATGTTGTAAGTGGCATTTTTTTTTTTTTTTTTTTTTTTTGAAGGACAACTCACTTTTGTATAAAATTTTTATTCATTTAAATCCATCAATAAAAATATTTTTCCATGTTAAAAGCATTGCCACTTTTTCAGCCAAGATGTTGCATATTTCTAACTGTGATAAAATTGGCAATTGTGAAAATAAAGATAACTTATTTTTTCAAACATTTGAGCAAGATTATATTTATCTAAAAAAAGATTTGTAAAATGTTCCTGATTAACTAATATGCCACTTAAAGCAAAGAATAAAATAATACATTTATTGGAAAAATTTCTTCATTAACAGGTTGCCGAACATGTAAATGTGAAGTTAACTCAAAGACTGATTAAAATTTTTTAACCTCCATAATTTACAAATAATGTTTAAAATATTTTAAGCCATTCATTCTTCGTATTCACGGAAACATTTTCCCAGCCTATGACTGATTTTGAACAAGAGATGCCGAACTCAGATCGCAGATTAATGCCATTGAACGAAGAGAGGTGTTTAAACTCTGGCTTTGTCTTTGATGGGAGGGATTCTAGTCCATACAGTATAAATGTTTTGAATTTCCATCGAAATATTCTTCATCAGCACAACAACCACGTGATGGGCCAAGGCCGTCTGCCTGCAGGCAAATTTCTAGACGGGAAATGTTTTCTTTTTACGGGGAGAGGTTGTCAGCACTACGCCCTACGCTCATGTTAGACAGGGACCTACGGTTCAAAGTGGATTCCGAACTACTACAAAGATCATTTTCCCCGTGGGGACTCGGACCCGAAACCTGTTTCACCGAGCTCCAGAGCGTTAGTCACTCAGCCATCAGGCCCCAAAATATTCTTGCCATATCTTTGCTGAAATGCTGAAGTAATGTTCTACGTTGCAGTGAGATGCTGAAGTAATTCCTACTCTGAAATGTTAAAAAGTTCGAGGAATTTTTCAGTTCTAATCTATCAACAAGCCTAAATATAAAATAATATTCGATAGCGAAACCAAAAAGATAACAAAACGAATTCATTCAGCATAAAAAATGCTCCTACCGCCAAATAAGAATAAAATGTCCTCTGAAGAAAGTCTGTGCTCGAAAAACAAATGAAAGAGCGGATCTCTCGGTAGGCAGAAAAGGAAGGAAAGCCCCGAAAAGAAGGCAGATAGAACCATAAACAACTCCAAAGGCCCTTCCCTGAAAGAGTCTCCGAGGGAGTTCCACTCTGGTTCCAGTAATTGGTGTGCGTCGTATCGAATCCATCGAGGGCAGGACAATCTTCCTGGTGTTGCCTCTGTCTTCACTAATTGAGAAGCAGCGCTGGACTGCTTCTGTTCCGATGGTCACTTCATGGTCTTTCGGTTGTCTCAACAATTCACTTCGATCTGCCCAATGTTCTTCAAAGAAATTGCTTATAAATGGAATCACTGCTACAAAGAATTTAAAAAAAAAAAAAAAAAAAAAAAAAGAAAGATGAGGGCTCACAAAAAGTTTAGAATGTTAGAAATTTATGTTTTTTTTATACGTATCGTTACAATTGAGCGAATTGAATGAAAGAAGTCTTCGTTTTTAGAATGAAAGGGGATTTGTGAATGACTGTTAAATGGCATGCAAAAGAATAAAATAAATTGTTGTTCTAATGCAGCTGGTAATACAGAGACAGATAATCGTTACGTCATAAGGAAGAGCTGCGCTACTTGCAGCTTGAAGATAGGCTACTGAGGCGAGTCACACTACCTTCAAAAGCTCACGATCCTATGAGACCGGGATCTACGGTTTAAAGTGGATTCCAAAACCACTCACAAACATCCATGGCCCTGCCGGGACTGGAACCCGAAACCTGTGACATCGAGCTCCAGAGCGCTAGCCACTTGGCCATCAGTCCTCCTGAGGATTTAATAATTGGTGTAATTAACTTTTTGTTGGGGATTTTTTTATTCCCTTTGTCATTATACAGGTTGGTGGATCCAGAAGAATGGAATTTGTTTAGAATGTAATTTTTTATTTCTTCCACTTCTATTTGATGAAAAAAATCAGTTATAGTGGAGGGCACATCATATGTCTTCAGGCAGAATGTATTGCTTGATACTTTAAAAAAAAAAAAGAGAAGATTCATATTAATTTCAAAAATCGGTTTCCAGAGATTCATCTGCAAAATATTTTCCTATGTAAAGAGATATTATAATAAAAGCGCATTAGACAAGCCCCTACGAAAGTATACGAATTTTACCATTCCCAATATAATTAATTAATAGCAAAAAAGAAATGATTTTAATACAAGTCAATTCTTCATTATAAGATAGTTTATACATTTACTTCTTCATTCTCTTGTCTTAGATATGAAAGGGGCCTGAATGGCCGACTGCCTAGCGCTCTGGTGCTCGGTGCTACTGGTTTTCGAGTCCCGGCGGTGTCATGGATGCTTACAGTGGCTCGAAATCCACTTTAAGCCGTAGGTCCCAGTCTCATAGACTGTAAGAGCGACACGGACAAGGGAGACCTTCTACTAAACGGGTGCTGCAACAGAAGCTGCTCTCCATCCATGAGTAGATTACTGTGGGATGTCCATCCCGCACTGCAGGACATTGAGAATTAGTCACACACACTTAGACATGAGAAGAATATTAAATTCCATGGACAAATCTCATAACAAAATCGCATTTTCTAGTTTCTAAATTTTGAATATTACGTCTGCCAAATGTTTAGCTATCTATGTGGTATAACCTATGCTAGCTCATTTGATTCAACTCCTTTTTGGTGTCATCACTTTTCCTAAATGAACAACACTTTCATGAACAAGATGATTAAAATCACTCATTTTTTTTTTTATTTCATCCAGAAATCCTCCGTATCAGACTTAAAATTAAAAACTTGACACGAAGGAATAAAATAGATATCTCAATTCCGAAATAAAACAATTTTGTTTATTGACACTTGTCATATCGTTGAGAAAAAATTTGGAGTTACGCCTTCTCACCTGTAGATGGAGAAGAATAGTTCAAAAAAGAGACACAGTGAACGTGACGTGGCATCGATATGTTGAATTAGCAATGCCCTTTTCATATAATTTTCTATTACTCATGTAAGTAAAATGCCATTGTAAATTAATTGGTTTTCAATGAAAATTAATCAGAGGATAAATTAACTAACTTTTATTAATAATAATAATTTCCACAGTTCTGTCCTGAGTGTTTAGACGTACTTTTTTTTTAAGGACGCTTAAACACTCCTAACAGAACAACTTCATGTTCTCGCATGGTAAAAGTTTACAATACACACGAGTTTTATTCCTGTTTGAACACCTTCAGACGCAACCAGTCACATCTGACGTCTCAAAGCGACTCTCAAGAGCGCAAGAAATCTGAATTCCACCGCAGTGCATAATTGTAATGGATGTTCGATTAATTATTCGGTCCCCTTGTCTGTTCAGATATTCTCGGTTTCTTAAGATGTCTTTTGCAAAAATGTGTCGTAATTTTGTAAGCTTTAGCTACCTTGTCTACGAGTTTTAAAAACTTGATGGTACAAACCTTTCTTTTTTTGCACACATCTGAGAAGCAACAGCTCATTTTTTCTTTCATCAGTTATGCTGTAGTCAGACCACGGTTTAAATCAAGAGTTGTTGTTAGGAAGAACATAAAAATTAAATGCATCCTTTTGAAGTTGGGCCGATTGTAGTTCATTCACATTTTTAAAAGTCTCAATGTAGAGAGAGTTATAATTCATTTTAAATCATTTAATTAGAATTTAAGATGAATAAGAATTCAGAAAGAATTAAGAAAAAAATTCGATTAGGAACTGAGAAAGAATTCTTAGGGTAATTGAGAGGGAATTCTAGTTGTTGTGAGTACACTTCGCAGGAGAAAAGGTGTAATTAGCACTGAGAACATAAAAAAGATTGAAGCGTAAGTCAACTGAGTTACGTTGAGCAAGCTAGAAAAGAATGTCACTCTGGACGAGGTCAGTTGGCAATATGTCACCGAGAGAAAGAGATATAAGTTAGGTGCTGAGATCTAACAAAAATGAATCGACTTACAGATCAATTGAGTTATCTTAAGAACAGTTAAGTGAATGTCACTTGACGCATAGGTCAGTTGACATGAACGTAATTGTGTCATTGCATATTACATATGCAATCTGCAAAAAAAACTGGATAGCAGTTATTTGTGCAATAAATGGAAGTTGTGCAACAAAGATGGAAGTACGTCACATACGATAAATTAATATACATATACTGTCACATATAAATTAATATACATACACTGTCATTAAAAAATGGAAAAATCTGAAAATTTACAATTTTTTTCCTACTCTAACTGTCATAGTAAAAATAGAGGGAGCTAAAAGACACTTTTAAAAGAACAGAAGAAACTGAGTGACATGACCGAAATCACTTTATTCGAAACAGTGTTCTTTTAGAGAGTGTGAAACTGTTTCCTCTACAGTTCTTCTATCCAAATTCGTATGTATCTTATCCAGTATCGTTTGTCTTTCCACTTACTAATACGTGGCTCACACTGTTTGAATTTTTTTTGTACATTATTTTTCCACCCACCCCGGCTAAAGATTGCGGTCTGATGGCCAATTGGCTAGTGCTCTGCCTTGGTATCACAGCCTTCAGGCTCGAATCCTGGTTGAGGCATGATGTCTGTTAGGGGGTTCGAATCCACGTTAAACTGCAGGTACCGTTCTGTTTAATCCTCGTGTGCACAAAATGACTGTAGAGCGACCCACCAAAACCGGTTAAAGATTTCTTGCTGTAACCGAAATAATAAATGAATTGAACACTAAACAGTGTTTCAAATGAAGCAAAAAATATTGGAGACAAATAGGAAAGCAGAGTTTAAAAATGGGCAATGAAAAGTCGTCATTTTTCTTCTGACAAAAACAGAACTCTTTCCGTCCCATCCTTTTAATGCCCTCCCATTTAGCAGTTTTACGGTCGGATCATTCCTCCGAATGCAGCGGCACCCAAAACGTTTTCCGCCATAAAACGATTGAGATCTCTTGCGGAAGAGCGCCGCCCCCGAAATTGAATTCCTTGGGGCTTTATTACTGAAAAAGAAAAAGCCCTCTTTCCGATAGACATAATCCTTGTGGATGGAAAACTGGCCGAAAGAGAAGCCCTCTCTCATCGAGATCGGGGATCGCAGCAGCGAGGAAAGAGAGGGCATCGATTTGAGTTTCTCCTCTTCATAGGCTTCGGGCTTGGCTCACTTAGGGTGGCCGACCCCGTTCGAATCACAGCTTTCGTGAGGGGATAAAAAAACAATATATTTTTTTTATTATTTTATTTTTAAAAATCAATTCTTTAGGCTTTTTTAGGTGGGTGGGGGTTGTTTAGAGTGTCGTTAGAAGTCTGACCATCACGAACTATTTGGATGTTACTGAATTCCTGCATTTAAAATTTTCAGTTCCATTTCTGAAAACTGTATTCTTTTTTTACTACACAAGGCCCCTGGGTAGTGCTAAACGAGTTCCAGCAGTGCAACATTTGCTGATGGCATGTAGTACTGTGCACAAGAAATAAGATTTTATGTCAAAATTGATTTTTATTTTTTCAAAACTCTTTATTTATTCGTCCACATTTTTTTCATCGCCTTCAAAGTAATCCTCCAGACACATTCACTTATGCCAGCGTTTTTTTCCAATCCTCAATGCATGCTAAAAAGTCATTGGCCGGGATGGCCTTCAGCGCGCTGCGATTCACGTTGAATCTCTTCAGTCGACTCAAAACGGTGTCCTCGGAGTGGTCTTTTGAGTTTAGGGAATAGCCAGAAGTCGTACGGTGGTTATGGAACGATATGGGTTTAACTTTTGGCAAAAATTTACGAAGAATCAATCTAGTGTGAGCTGGCGCATTATCGTCATGCAAAAACCCAAGAGTTGCCTTTCCATAAATGTGATCCCTTTTTTGCGAATAGCATCACGCAAACGACGCATAACACTCAAATAATATTCCTTATTGAGAGTTTGACCTGGCGGAAGGAATTCATAATGCACCACACCACGGTAATCGAAGAAAACAGTCAACATGATCTTGATTTTTGAGCGACTATGACGTGCTCTTTCAGTCTTGCTTCCCCTTTGTAGCGATATTCGCTCGATTGATCGGTTGTTTTACGGTCGTAAGCACAAATCCAAGTCACATCTCCAGTTGGGATGTATTTCAACCTGTCCTAATAGCCAGAAAGCACACTCTTCAATAGTATGGTAGTTTCACACACTTCGACGCGACGATGTTTTTCCAAAAAATTCAGTGCTTTCGGTACCAATCGAAATTTTACGCGTTTGACGCCCAAAAACATCTTTTAAAATGGAATTGACCAATTCTTTTGAAATTCCAGCATCCTCAGGAAAGTTCTAATTGTAAATCAAAGTTTGCATGCATCAAATCTAATTTTTTGGACGTGAGCTTCGTTGGTTGAGATTGATGATCGACCAGAACGCTCTTCGTCTTCAACGCGTTCTCTGCCTTCTTTGAACTGTTTATACCAATTTTAAACACTTCTTTCCGATTTATTTTGCTCCCAGAATGCCTTCTGAAACATTCTATACATTTCTTGCAACAAAAAATTGAATGCAAGTTCGTTACTCAAATTAATTCAGACATTTCAAAATCGCCGGAATCAGTTTTAGCGTCTCACAAAGCCATGCGTATCTCAAACACTAATGAATATTTTGACGTGTAATTTCACACAGATGCCAAGTACAGTGCCAACAACCTAAAAAAAAAGAAGAAGAAATTGAAATTCCATATGCCCGAAAAATTTAATTTGAAAATTTGTTTTACTTTTTTGGGCGCAGTAGTTGATTAATTGTCTCTGTATTGCCAGCTGCATTAGAACAACAGCAATGTGTTTTGAATACGTTTAAGTATAAATATACTGAAATCTTTTCCTCTTATAATTCAGGAGTTTCCTCAAACTGCCCTTCTTTCAAATTGCAATGAATGAAATTTTAAGTGTTCACAACGGGCAAATATTTTATCGTAATATCGGATAGCAAATGTTTTGGATTTTTTTTTATTTAATTAATTGAAAATTCAAAATATCTGGCAAAAAATAAAATATAATATGTGATAAAGATGAAATATGTTTACTGATAAAATATGTAAAAATATATATATTTACTTTGCCATTCAAAGCTAGCTTTTTTTTAAATATAAAATGAAATTTATTGTACAAGAAAAATCTAACGAGTTATTAAGTACTTACATCAATTGAATCAATATTTTTCATGTAGAAATATTTTTAAAAAAGAAACATTTCCTAAGAAATTATATTAGAATGAAAGGATTCACTAAAAAAAATAATCAATTAACTTTGCTTTGGTGGCTATGTGATGTTCTAATTATTCATATCTGTTCGAACAGTTTGCCATCCGTATGAAATATTTCCATCCACACATTCATATCTTTGAAAATTGTTTGGTAATTAACATTCCAAGCAAAACCACTCCGCAGTTTGGATTTCGATCAAGAGATCGCTTCCCGACCCAAACGCCCACGCATAATCGCTTTCCGATACCACTGCTCAACCTCTTAAATTACAGAGAAGTAAAAGATACAGATTTCGTTGGCCTTGCCAATTTGGGAGTAGCATGATCCTCACGTGTCATACACCTCACGTAATTTTTACAATCGCCACTGTCAGAAGTGGCGTGAGGGTTGGTCACTCCGCCCCTCGATTTGTACGGGATTGGTTACTGCTTACTTGGCTTGCAAAGGAAAATGAGCTTTTATTGCACTGTAGTGGGTTTCAGACTTTTGTAGTTTAACATACGCAATAATAGCTATGATTTTGGGCAACAGCTCTTTAGTGTTGGCCATGACTACTCTATGCTATTGGCACGACGAAAGAAAAAGGTCTACTATCATGTAAAAGAACTTGAGTAGCGATAGCTTGGCGATTTTGGCAACCCTCTTCACTGCCGGCCATCACCGTTGAGCGAAAGAGAAAAAGGTTTATTAACCTACAACGATTTTCAAAAGAAAGGGTTCGTTTTTTAGCTGCTAATAAATGCAATTTTAATTTTCTAAATAGTTGGACATTTATATTCTGTTAATGAATTTTTCTCCAAAAATGATTGAATAATAAAATATTCATTTCTATGAACTTTTTGTAATGTTTTGTTATTATATTTCCTACAAAAACGATCAGAGATGTAAACGAAAATAACATTTCTTTGCATCTGTTCATCTTGAGTAAGCACACAGATCAATAAATGCAGGAGAGACGAAATATTTTATGAATTGCTTTGTAACATTTTTTTACATTTTCTACATAAATGAGCTCAGAAAAAAAGGGGCCAAGGGGGCGATACAGCGCCCAATCTGGTACGAAAGGACGATAGATGCTCACTCCTCTTCAGAATAGAGGGACGCGGTCGGTTTTATTACTATTCCATGTCTTAAACGCTTGTTTAACAGCCTTCCCTAAAACGTTCGATGCTAGCAGGCATTCCTCGACTGCGAGCGCCCCTGCGTTGGCCGCCGGCCAACAAGTGCCCTAATCTTCTTTTTTTGATGTTTCCGCACTGCCTTGCACCCCTTCCCCCAAAACACGCACCCAGATCGATATACACATGTCACTCCTCCACTGCCTTCTGGTGTGCACACTCCATGTTTTCTGTGGTTTTTAAACATTTTTGGTTCTCGATTCCCTTTCACGATTAAAAATGTTCTAACCCTCTCCACGATGGACATCCAAAAAGATATGAAAGCACATATTGTGTGGAGCACCTTCCTTATTATACACATGCAGTGAGCCATCTTTAAAAAATATGGGGTAATAATCGTAGAGCTAGAAGTTGAATAAAAGGGACTGTAGAACTTACAACATGGTAAAAAAAAGAAAAGGAAAGAAAAAAATAAAATATCAATAGCAATTTAAAATAACCGAACACGTTCATGTACAACATTCTTAAATAACATTCTCAATGCTTTTTTTTAAGCATGCTATTTGTTAAATCAGGTTAAAAAAATAAACAAACATAAGCATTAAAATATATGCATGAACTGTTTTGATAAAATTTGGCAAACATTGATGAAAAAAAATTCCACTTTACGTAAGCACTCCTAACTTGAAGAATGTGTACCACATACTAAAAATGCATTGGACTGAAAAAGGATACTATTCAAAGTATAGCTGAATGACCGCTCATCGAGTCACTGACAGCAAAGATACAAGTATGAAAAATCAATTCTTAAACCATCCTAGCGCTCTCTGTTATTAATACTCTGCTGGATCGTTTGCGAAATCTTTGATGAAACTTCTGCAGTCACCAGTGTAGCGCCGAATGAGTAATAGCTAACTTGATTTTAAAAATAATTTTATAATTCGCACGTTTCAAGGTCATTAAAAGGAAAATTTATAAAAGCATTTATTTTATTGCAGTCTTTTGCGTGTTTTGTTTCAAGTAGTTATAATTAAGAATATTTTTTTCTTACATGCTACCCTTTCTTTATTAATTTTGTATATTCATGTTCAAATCTAACTATAGCATTCTGTTAGAAAAGAAAAATATTTTAGGCTTTCCCTCGCTATGAAGAAGAGTTTGAAAATAAGTAATTGGGAATATCAACTTCAGTATATCTGTTTTTCTTATACTAATCCTCCGTTAAATAACTTTCCAAAGAAGGGAAACTTGCGAACTGTTTATTCTATAATTGATTTCGAGGAATTTACAAATATGAATTCTGGATCGATTTTAAGAGTCCATAAAATGAGCAGTACGATAAGGATTCCGCTCGATCATTGCAGCGACGATTTTTCAGGAATGCATATCTCGTCAAAATGCATTGCGTAGAAATGCAGTGCAGAAAAATATTCTTTTTCCTGACTTTAACTGCTAAAATGCGTTTATTTCAAAGCTCTCTTTAAAATTGTCTTTTTAGAATAAAATAAAATACATTTCTTTCAATAGCAGCATTTCATTATGATTTCAAAATGTTTTTTTTTACCTCTAGTTGTTAATAAATTAATATCTTTATTTATTAAATAAAAGTTGCTAATAATACTAATAATAATAAATATTAACTTTAGATTTCTTAAAATCGTTTTAGATAATTTAATAATTAAAATAATTTTTTTTCCTTTGAAAATTAGAATTTAAAAAGAAAAAGCGAAGTCAGGTAGTGTTTTTTAAATTCTAATGGTTGTTTTTTGTGTATTTTAAAAGTATACACCCCTTGATTAAATGTTTGGAAAAATAATAAATAAATATGTTACAATTTTTCTCTTCCCAACCTGATCGGAATAAGGGGTAAAAATGAAATATATAACAGCGTTATTTCCAGTGCTTGCATTGAAAATTTAGGGGGCCTGAATGGGCGAGTGGCTGGCGCTCTGTATCACAGGTTTCGGGTTCGAGTCCTGGCGGTGTCATGAATGATTGGTAGGTTCTTGAAATCGTAGGTTCCTGTTTAATAGGATCGCAGAGCGTTGCGTAGGTGATGTGACTCGCGTCCGTAGCCTATCTTCCAGCTACACGTGCCCCCTGGGTAGAACTAAATAAGTAACAGTATGAGTGCAGTCCTTGCTTATGGCATAAAGACGAACTGTCTGTGTATTGCCAGCTGCATTAGAACAACAAAATTGAAAATACAAATGTGCCCATGACAACATTGTAGCACCCACACAATGTTGCTTCAGAATCGACAGTTTCTGTATTTCTTGTTCGAAGTAACATTTCTAAATCCCCTTATACGCATCGCAGACTGCAAAAATACACCGAGCGCGGACATTTCCCCAAACATTTCCAACAAGGAAAAAACAAGAATTCCGTCACTTCAATTCCGCGCCCCCCACTTCGAATCCCTCGTGACCGTCACTTCCTGCCGGATTGCAAGGGGGCTGCAGAGCGAATATCTCGAACGTTTGAATTTATCTATAAACCAGGGGTGGCCAACCCAAACGATCTTGCGGGCCACTTGGGAAATGCATCCTAACCCCAAGTGGCCGGCATGTAAAATTATTATTTTTTTTGGGGGACGGGGAGTAACAATGCTCCCGGTAACGCTCTACGATCCTATTAGATCGGGACCTACAGTTTAAAGTGGATTCCGAACCCCTACAAACATCCATGGCACCGCCGGGATTCGAACCTGAAACCTGTGTTACCGAGCGCTGAGCGCCAGCCACTCGGCCATTCAGGCCCACATATAAAAATTATATATCTGCCTATTCGATTTAGACCCACTATGGAGATTATGGAGTGAATAACTGAAACACAAAGAGTTATTATTACTATTATTCTTACATGTATAATATAAATAATAACGTTACTAAACGCACATTGTAAAGAAACATATAATACTAAAAATGAAATCATTAAAAATATTTATTTGACTAACGTTCTCCACTCATCTTGAGTTCGCAGACTATAATCGAATTATTCTGCAAAACTCGTAACTGTAAACTCATCAATAGAACAGGCACTATCCGTCCTATATTTGCACGAATATGTTTTAAAATCAAAATTCATTTTTTTCTCCTCATTCCGACAGCTCATTTTTGAATATATGGAGATGCACAATATATTTTGTAAAAGTATGATAAATCTCACATGCCAGCTAAATATTCAAGACGTACCGTGGGTTGGCCACCCCTGAATTAGAACTTGAAAATTGTAAGAGTCATGTAATTTGTTCTCACTGGTCAAGGAAACATTTTGTTAATGTCTGTTCAAAATATGAACAGAAACAAAATAATAAAAGTGGTGAATCTTCAAAAGTGCTCTTAATTACCAATCAATCGCCTTTGAATGAGGTTGATTTTGCAAACATTAATAATTCGAATTAAGAACCAAAACTTAGAACATTATATTCGCATAATAATGCATTCCGGATGGCAAAATTAGCTGCTGAAAAACATAAAGGTTTGATATCGAAGGAGAAGGGATGGGCGACTAAACCTGAAATAACTGAACGCCATAATCGTTATTGTATTCACGGAGTAGTTTGGATAAAATAAATAATATTAAAAGTAGAAGTTAGGACAAAAAACAAAATGTAAAAATGCATCTAAAAATTAAAAGTTCAAACTGCATAAATGATTTGAAAGATAAAAGAATATTTCTGAGTAAAATTTTTCTAAAATTAAAATTTACTTACATGGGCAAAATACTCAATGAGATTGACGTTCTCTTAGTCGTTGAAGAATATTACTTACAGGAAAAGTAGAACATCTTCTTATGGATTAGCAGCTGTTCAGACAGTTCTTGGGATGGACAGTAATGGGAAACGTCTGATACTAAGTTAAACAGTTCTCTTCTTGTTCTATCGTTACAAATAAATGATGCTAAATGTCCCTGAAAATTTCTAATGTCACTCAAAAACATGCTACCCCAAAAAATATTCTTTTATCTTTCAAATCATTTGTACAGTTTAAACTTCTATTTTTTGGAATGTTATTGATTTAGGAACTTAGATCTGTTGATATATTAGGATCCTAGAAACGCAATCGAAAAAGTAGAAATGCAGAAATTAGTTTAGGAATATTTCAAATCTAAAGGTAAGTAGGTAAATGGCGGAAGATATATAGTATCTCTTCCTTGGATAGACAGATGTCCTTCAACTCCTAACAATAAATAGTTAGCTCTGAATTGCTTAAGAAATAATATTAAAAATTTGAAGGCAAACAACTGTTTAGTAGAGTATGAACAAGTGTTTAAAGAATGGGTAGAAGAAGCTTTAACTTTAACACTAGGCTAACACTTTTGAAGGCTAACACTTTTAAGCTTCTTATGGTGGGAGAGAAGGTGATCCTAAAAACAAAAATTATTTATAGACAGAGTTGTTTTTGGCGTGCAGTCAGCAAGGTCAGTGTAGCATTACGTGCAGTCTTTTTTTTTCTTTTTTTTTTTTTTTTTTTGTTAGCTGCAACTCTCAGTTATCACTTAAATCAAACAACTAAAGAGATTAAGAGAGGATAACTGAAAATCTCCAAACTCTTTGTAGGTGGAGAACTGCGTGGTATGCTTTAATTCAGAAGAATTGAAGTATTTTTCCATTAAATCATAAAAATTATTACAATCAGTTAAATTTGATCAACGGGGCTGGAAACATCATAAGTTTAAAGAAAATGTGTTGAATCAAGAAAAACGCGCAGACATACATGAAGATGAAATAGGAATAATCCTTTTTTTTAGGATTATCTTACAATACAGTTGATGATACTCTACTATGTGGTTTTTTAGAAAATTTAAATTAGAAGATGAACCTATTATAATAAAAAATATTGTCATTTACCCATTAGACTTTTGATCAATAAAGTTTCTAGGAACACTAAACTGCCAGAAAACATCGGAGATATTTAAGAAGTATAAAAAAAAAAAAGTTATTGAATGAAAAAAAAATTGTTAGACCTCGACAATTATCCCGACTGTCATTCAATCTGGGTAATATACCTATCCACATACTTTGGGATACTTGCAAACATCTAATGCTACTTGTATTTTTTTAAGAAATGAGTTTCAAAATCAAGTGACTTGCCAACTTCTTCAAGCTAGATCCAGAGTAGCTCCCCTAAAGAACATAACTATCGTGAGATTAGAATTGCTATCCTGCTGTATTGAGTAAGACTTGCCGATACCGTTAAGAAAGATCTGAAACTTGAAGATGGCGATGTATTTTATTAGTCAGACTTTATGGACGATTTACATAGAAGAATTAGTGGATCAAGCAAAAGACCCATGGATTCCATTTGCTGAAAATAGAATAAGAGAAATTCGAAAATTATCTAAAGCAACTTCGTGGAAATGTGTACATGCTCATCAAAATCCAGCTCTTCAAATCCAAATTCTTATGGGCTTGCAATGCCAAAAAGAGTTAGTGAAATCTCAAGGGTGGGAGGACCTGGAGGTGGCTCTATCAATCTTCTCAAAAATGCCTCATTTCTAATTGTTTCCTGATTTAGAAATTGTTAAAACCCTAAAAATAAAAAATTGTTACATCTGCATCAAACACTGAAAAGTGAAATTTGGTATTTTCTAAGAATTTCGTCTTACAAAAAGATCGTAAGAATTATGGAGGGGATATTTCGTTTCATCAGCAATATTAAGAAAAGGAAAATGCAAGAACTTTTTGTAACTTCAATGTTGAAGAATATGATAAAATCTAGAAAACTGTTTTAAGAAAAGTACAAAAAGAGATATCTTTAAAAATTGAAATATATAGGAAAATTGAAGTTTTTCGGATACAAACCTATTTAGATCCAAATGGTCTTCTTTAAAGTAAACAATTATTTAAAGAAAGCATCATCGCTGCCCACTTTCGCTACCTTCAAACCCATCTCTATGATAGAGACTCGATATTTGACAAGCGCATGTTTAATTTGCCATTCGTATACGAGTCTTGATGTCTGCACATTACAAGATCAATATAGGACTATAAAAAAGCAGAAAGACTATTCTTCGAGTCATCAGAAAATGTCTCCGATGCAAAAGACTTTCCCGTACATCCTCTTCAATCTATTACTTAACCA
>BPLR01011779.1:0-35173 GCA_021605095.1 Caerostris extrusa | reverse complement strand
GTGGATTTAAATTACGAGGAATTTCTTATTCATTAATTTCTATTTTCATAACTCCATTCATTATGAATTAATTTACAGTTTGTTAAAAATATAATTTTTGTTTGTTAAAAATATAATAATTAACAAATTGTTAAAAATATAATTTTGTTATAAATTAAGCGAGAAAGAATTTAAATGCTATGATAACAGTTGATATATGTATTTTGTTGATAAGATATGTATTTTTAAGTTGTTTTCAAATGGCGGTGGGCATTTTAACCAGAGGTAATTTATCACTAGAACAGTAGATATAGTGCATTCAACGTTATCACATGAGTTCTTCTTTCTCCCATTTGCCACCGCAATAACTTTGAGAATGTTTATTCTATCTGGGTGGTTAGCACCTACTTTTGCCGAGCTTCAACAAAAAGGACTTTACGGCCTATGAATCAAAAACGAATCCGCATAGAACGAAAATCGGGATAGACAGAAAGAATTCAAACTACTGTTGTAATAGTTGATACATGTTTTTCATGATAAGACATGCATTTTTTATGTTGTTTTCAAAATGATGTTGGGTATTTTAACCAGAGTTTATTTACCACTGTAACAGTAGATATATAGTACATTCAACGTTATCACATGATGCCTACTTCACTAAACCCCCCATTTGCCACCGCAATAACGTTGGGAGTATTTATTCTATCTGGGTGGTTAGCACCTACTTTGCCGAGCGCGACTAAAGGACTTTACGACCTATGAATCAAAACAAATTCGTATAGAACGAAAATCGACATAGATCACGAAAAAAAAAAAAAAACTACGCATATATATGAAAAGATAGGGGGAAAAAAAGAAGAAAAGAAAATAAGAAAGTTTATGGTTTGACATCGATCGCCGAGTTTCCAACAAAGGTCTCCTCAATGCACTATTCACAACATGCTCCATCACAAAGAATTATAAATCTAAAATCAAAGAATCATATTTAGATAAATATGTCATTCTAAAATACATCATTTTAGATTATACAACAGAAAGAAAATATACAGACGTTGTCTAAAAGATACATAAATGAATAATGATGAATAATTTTAAATTATTATTGTTTATTTATTGATTAATAAAGTTTCAACTAAACATGAAAAAAAAAAAGATTTATAAAATCGATCCTCTTAAAAAATAACTTTGATAAAATACGAATAAACTTAAATCAGTATTTAAAGCAAAAATATTTCTAATTTAACTTAAATAAAAATATTGCTTTTTCATATTTGAAAAAAAAAAAAGAAATATTTTCACACAGAGGTGCATTAAATAAATATATTCTAATTTTTTTAAATTATAATTTTAATTAATAATATTTAATTATATATTTTTGCTGTTAAAAATTAAAAAAGGCAATAACTAATTTCAATAATCAATTAACTATAAAAGCATAAAACCAACAAATAAAAACATATCAATTAAATAAACTTACTTAATAACACTAAGAACAAAAAAAAATATGCAGTTCCAATTAAGACATAATGAAAGTTAATCGAAGAATTTTAAAAACAAATAAAGAAAAATATCCTTTCCAATCAACATAATTCTTAAAAACGAGAAAGAAAAAAAATAATATATAATTCTCATTTAATGCTTACTGATAAATACTTTGAGTTCAAAAAAATTTATTTCCATTAAAAATTATTCATCAATATGCAATCTTCTGATATATTTTTATTTCTGAAACAATTAGGAGATTGGATACATAATTCAAACGTCCCAATGAATCTTCAGAAATCTAATAAGTCTCTCATTAAATAAAGATAATGTGATTTCAGAATTTTGAAAGCAATTTGGATAATGTAGCTCTCATTACAAATATTATCTTCCATAAATCGTATAGTTTATCCAATTATGGGATGATGTAAAATAACCTCAAAAAATAACCAAACTCCATAAAGAACATTCTGCTATTCTGAAGCGAAAGATGAATATTTAATACCATCCAATCTTTTCCTTAATAAAATCTAGAATTTGAGGTTGTGTCATAATATGAAAGCTAACATCTGCATGTCATATGTCACACAAATAAATGTTTCTTTTTCTTTTTCTTTTTTGACTGGTAACAGAGTATAACCAATATGTTTTATGTCAAAAGTCAATTTTATTCTGTCTTAAAGGTGTTTCTTTTTAATTCATTGTCAAGTTAAATTTTCAGACAATGTATCAGTGTATTTAAGTTTAAACGATAGTATGCTTTTTTTTATAAAATCAATCATAATTCAATTATTACTTCATTAAATTATGTTTTGTTCACATTAAAAAGTAATTTGAAACAAATTTACTGTAATTAGATTCTAGAGGGATACCTCAGCAAAGAGATTCTGTATATTTATATTGATAAAAGGAATTTCTAAATAATGACAAAAAAAAAGGTAAATTAAATATGATTATATATCGTTTTAAATAAAAGGCTAAAAAAATTAATATATATTTAATCACGATTCTTGAAACATATTTCATTAAATTTATATAATGGTAAAAAACAATATTAGAATAAACATTACATTATAAATTAAAATAAACTAAGTTTATCAATCTTTTAAATTGCAATAAATCCACACGCAGATTTAATATTATAATAAAAGGTAAGAAGCATTAAACACGGCTTTTTTACAACTTAAAAAATAATTGAAAATTAGACATTTATTTAATTAATAAAATAAAAGAAAATAAATAAAGAAAATAAAAAAGAAAATTAGATAAGTTAAACATGATTATAAGTCTTTTTTTTTAAAGAAAAAAGGGTAAAGAAAATATATATTTAATCACAATTTTCGAAACATAATTAATTAAATGTATTTGATGTCAAAAATTATATTAGAATAAACATTACAATTTAACTTTTCATTTCAAAAGATTTTTACAAATACATTATCAATTAAACTCAACTAAGTTTATCAATCTAAAAATAATATATAATAATCAATCAATCAATCTAATTTATAAATTGTAATAAATCCACACATGGATTTAATATTGTAATAAAGAAAAGAAGATGTGTATTTAAGTATAAACAAGGCTATTCTACAACTTAAAAATTCTAAAACAAAATGAAAAGTAGATATTTATTTAATGATTAAAATAAAATGAAATAAAAAAATAAAAAGTTACAAAATAAAATTAAATTAAAATTAAAATTAAAATAAAAAACTAGATAAGTTAAATATGATTATATGTCTTTTTTGTAAGGCTAAACAAAAATTAATATATATTTTATGATACTATTTGAAACGTAACTGATTAAATTTATATGATGGTAATATATATATTAGAATAAACATTACGACTCAATTTTTCATTTGAATATATTTTTAAAAACACACTGTCAATTAAACTAAGTTAAGGTTATAAACCTTTTAAATTGTAATAAATATACAGATTTAATATTGTAATAAAGATAAGAAGTATAAACACGGTTTTTTACAACTTGGAAAAATCCAAGACCAAAATGAAAAGTAGATATTTATTTAATGAATAAAACAAAATAAAATAAATAAATAATAAGTTACAAAATAAAAACAATTAAAGTAAAAAAAAAAAAAAATGGATAAGTTAAATATGATTATATGTCTTTAAAAAAAAAAAAGGCTAAACAAAAATTAATATACATTTATCACAATTTTTGAAACATAATTGATTAAATTTATATGTTAATAAAAATAATATTAGAATAAATAATACAATTCAATTTTTCATTTCAAAAGATTTTTACAAATACACTATCAATTAAACTAAGCTAAGTTTATCGATCTTTTAAATTGTAATGAATCCACACACGGATTTAATATTGTAACAAAGATAAGAAGTGTGTATTTAAGTATAAACACGGCTTTTTTACAACTTAGAAAATCAAAAACAAAAATGAAAAGTAGATATTTATTTAATGAATAAAACAAAATCAAATGAAATGAAATAAATAAAAAGTTACAATTTTTGAAACATAATTGAATAAATTTACATGATGGTAAAACAGCTATACTAGAATAAACATTACAATTTAACTTTTCATTCAAAAGATGTTTATCAATTAAACTAAACTAAGTTTATCAATCTTTTAAATTTTAATAAATCCAAAAGCGGATTTAAACATTGTAATAAAGATAAGAAGTATAAATACTGATTTTTACAACTTGGAAAATCCAAAACAAAAATGAAAAGTCATTAAAAAAAAAAAAGCATTAAAAGCATTATCGTAAGAAAAGGATGAAAGTTATATCAGCAATGGTAGACTTTGAAAAAGATAAAAAATTTTATCTTTTTTCTTTCTTCTGACATTTTTTTTATCTTAAGATAAGCTAAAATTTAGTTTGCAACATTTCTTTAAATGGTTTAAAACATTCATTTTCAAATTTTATATGTCATTATTTTCTAATTATTTCAATAAAAACATCATATTTACAAATTAACGTATATCAATGATAACCTTGAAGATCAACAAAAAAATTAGTTTCAAATTAAAAAATATATATATAGTTTAAAGAACGGACACAAAAGTTTAAAGAACAGACAAACTTTTAAATAGAAAATTAACAACAATATAGTGCATTTTTCCTTTTAAAACTATCTATCTATTTTAATTATCTTCCATGTTTAAGACTACTTGATGTTATTAATATTCTCAGACCCTTAAAATGATGATTAGTTGTAATAATATTTTTTTCTTTGTGATTATTATTTTCCATGTTAAAAGTATATCAAATACAACCAAATGCCCCAATAGTAAAGTGCGCTGGTTTGAATCCGCTGAGCAGTGTTTCGTGTATCACAGAAAATGTGTTTAAAAACGAGAAAATGACTGGGATATTTATCTGAATATTTCGCATTGGCAGCTATATTGCTTAGTGAAAATTTTCTAGTTTTACTTTTCTATGCGACAAGCGGTCTGATGGCCAATTGGCTAGCACTTTGGCCATTGGTATCACAGGTTCAGGTTTGTATCGTGGCGGTAGCATGGATGTTTGTTAGTGGTTCGAAATTCACGTTAAACTGTAGGTCCTGCTCTAATTGGCCTAAAGTGTGCACAAAATGACTGTAGAGCGATAAACAAAACAAGACCTATGCGATATGCAATCATGGGCCATGATTCATTGCTCTGCAGTGAATCCCAAGCTATTGCGGGGATATGGAAATAAGCAGGCTGATAAGTTGGCCAGAATGGATCACAGATGATGCAGCCTGATCCTCCTTTGCTTTTGCACTATATAAAGCGATATATATCTTTCTCTATGAAATCCAACCGTTTCAACCTGTATAGAGAGAAGTCTGCTAAGAAAAAGTGGAATTCTTTATTGGCTAGCACTAGAATTCCTTATTAGCAAGTCAATAAGAATTGAATTCCCAGTTCCTTGCCTAGAGTGGTCGGCGTGGCCTGCTTTAGACTTGTCACGGTCCATGACCACTTACAGAGTCACCTGTACAGAATAAGTTTGGCTGCTACAGATATCTGCCCACTTTGCGACTATGGCGTGCCCATGGCTGGAGAGCAATTCATCATATGCCCTACTGTTCTTAACTATATCCCTTTTGTGTTGCTGACAACGACTTTGGTGATTGTTGGTTGTTGTTTACTGTATTGGGCTGCTCGTCGACTAATGACGAGAAGTCGGAGATGGGCATAAGATAATAAAAAAATCATGGGCCAGTTAATCCTCGAAATCCTACTCTGAAGATAACAACATCTCCTATCCATAAGTCAGGCATTGTTCCTGATATAGAATGTAGACCATAAAACAAAATAAACTTTTTTTCGCACAGAAAATCCCAAATATGCAGATAAAAAGGGAAAAAAATTAATCCCACATTTATCCCACATTCTCCCATCCCACATTTAGTTTTTGAAAAGAATAAAATAATTATTATAAATATGTATATATATATATATGGGGAAGTGTTACTCGCGTCCGTAGCTTATCTTCCAGCTGCACGTGCCTCTTGGATAGTGCTGAATGAGTAACGGCGGCAGCCCTTACTTTGCTTATGGCATAAAGATTAACTGTCTCTGTATTACCAGCTGCTTTAGAACAACATTATATAAATATGTATAGAGAGAGAGATGGATAGATAGATAGATATACTTTTGAAAAAAAGAAATAACTATTATTAATAATCAAAAAATAATCTATTCACGATGTTTTTATGAATTTTCGAAATGTTACAGTTAATTTATACAAAATGTGTATTTATACAATTAATTTTTATATTTGTCAACGACGTATGTAAGACACGATGTTCGTCAAAATATCGAAAATACAGTAAGTAAGATACCAAATAAATTCCCATTTAAAAAAGTTGATCTCAAACTCAAATAAGCACCCTAACATAAAGAATGCATACAGCAATAATTTCCTTCGATCACGAGTTTCCAAAAGGAAAAAAAGAAATAAAACAAAAAAAAAAAAACTCCTATTTAACCACGTTAACGACCATTACCAATATCTTCACGTCATCTAGCGTGCAGCGGTACAGATGACAATTTCAAGAACATAATTACTCGATGAAAGACAACAAACGGTCATTTCGCGAAGGAGAAAGGCCAATTACTTCTCTGGCATTAAATATAAAAGAGAGTAACAGATTGCAGCTCCATGCATTATCATTACAGTTTGTCGTGACTATTCTTCAGAATATCCCATTAAAAAAAAATTACACCACATGATAAAGTAAGGAAAATAATAAATTAAATTAACCATGTAAATGCGAGAGATTGGCATATCTAAACTAAATATGATCATAAATACACACAAAGTTACCAATTGATCGCTCGAATTAGAGAATGTTTTAGATTTGTCGATTTTCCCTGAAGAATTTGATGTATTGTTAAGAGCTTCCTATAGTCTTAACCTTCTGAAGATAGAAATTAGTGTGAAGGACAGATTTTGATGAAATGTATGTCGATGCACGTTTATTCAGTCATGGTTCAGTGCATGTTATCTTATCACAATGTTCATCAAAAACAAATAAATTATGATTGATGGAATGATTAAAAATATTTATGCAAAAAAGTATAGCGTAATTAAAAGGTGACGGATCTGCTTAAATCACTACCATTATAAATTCAACTTCTATAACCATACTTCCTCATACGAACTGATAAGAGTGCCTGTGAAGAAATGGTTAGTAGACCTCGAGATTCTCATCCGAGGGGAAGTACAGAGCAACCAGAGCTTCTGTTGAGAAAAGTTTAGTTTACAACCTCTTACCCCAAGAGGAAATATATTTAACCCAACCCTGTGCATTAGTTGGTCTACAGACGCTCACCCGGAGAGGAAGTATATTTTGCGCATCCCGAGCCGAGTATCGGGTTTTCGGCTTAGAAGTGGAATCCTTCGATGAATTTTTAATTATATGTCTTTAAATGTGTTAAATATCATATGCCTCTAATTGTATGTGTGTTTGTGCGTGTGTAAATAAAGCTGCGAGTCCTCCAACTTTGGCCTCAAGCATCACAACCCAACCACACTCAGTTACAAACTGGCTGCCTAACCTACACACTACACTTCCACAATAATTTTCTCAACGCAAGTGTTATAAATGTTCATTTTCTTATAACACAGACAGGTTCACACCATATATTGAGAATTTTATAACAGAATATGTGCCAAGATATTACTAACTTCATTTTTGATTGCTCAGATGACAATCAAGAAGACGCTGTTTGTTGAAATTCATTCAATGCTTTGGATAATTTTTATAAGTCTCGTTCCAATGTAAAGTGAAGTTGATAACGTTATTGCACACACTTAACGAAAAGCATTGGAAGTGTTTAAATATTGGATACATAAAAAGGATGGAAATTTCTAACATTTGCTTGATAAAATGATTTTATGCTATTATCTGTAGTAAATATAAACATATTGCATATTTATGTGACAAATTGCTAATTTGGCAACTAGCAACAGCGGTGTATAGGGACATTACTGTGATCTAATCAGGTGTTTCTTCCTTAAGAATTTCTCATAACCAATTGTGTGCATCCTTCTGTGAATAGAGTGAGAGTTTTGAAGAATGACTGTATATAGCAGTGGTGTGAACGGAACTATTACATTGAATGTTTAATTTATAAGCATTGGTGTGAAACAAACCATTACATTGAATGTTTAATACAATAGCATTGGTGTGAACCAAACCATTACATTAAATGTTTAATGTAATATCGGTGTGAAACAAATCCTTACATTGAATGTTTCATATTTTAGCATTAATCTGAACCCAACCAATACATTGAATATTTAATGCAATAGCATTGGTATGAAACAAACCATTACAATGAATATTTAATGTAATAGCATGATGAACCAAACCATTACAATGAATATTTAATGTAATAGCATTGGTGTGAACCAAACCATTACATTGAATGTTTAATGTAAATCCTTTCGTTTTATAAAATAAAAATATTATTTAACATTATTCTGAAACAAACCAGCATGTTTAATATCATTATGTTAAATGTTGATATTTTTAATAAAATATATTTTTTTGTAAATAATATATATTTGTAAAAAGAAGCAAGATGGCCAATATCCATAAAATGCCACGGGATGATTGTTCTCCTAAAATGTAATAAAAATTTATTTATTTCTCATTATTTTATAACAATTTTGTCGTGTTGGAGTGAATATGGCAACAATTTTGTCTTGATAGTAGGAAATATTTTTTTTCTAATAATTTTCAGAATTATATTATTTAAACGCAATTCGATTGAATACCGTAAAAACCCATGATTTATGAGGAAACAAATCACGGGACCGTTTAAATTAATCGGGCGATGTTCTAAAACAAGAGACAGTTAAAATAAATAGTAGAAAAAAAATTGTACTTCCTCCTTACACATCACATCCCACGTGAGCTATAATTGTTACAATTTTTCAATGTCATTCACAAATATTTCCTTTTTTAAAAGATTATTGGAATTATAAGTCATACAAACGAAACCTAATTAAATACTTCCTTTTTAAAATAACTTGACACGGTAGTATCGACGCATGAAATATTTTTAAATCTGTGTGCAAAATATGTAATATTGATATAAAATGTATCAAATAATTCAAATATATATATATATATATATATATATATATATGAAATAACTGTGACTAATTATTATACTATTATCGTAATTAATTTTACACGCAATTTATTTTATTATTGTTTTAATTTTTCAATAAACGTAAATAATAAATAATCATATTTTCTTTTAATTTGTTTACAAATAAACTTATTAAATCAAAAAGTAATTTGTAGGGTCTGACGGCCGAGTGACTAGTGCTCTGTCGCCACAGGGTTCAGGTTCGAGTCCCTGCGTTGCCATGGATGTTTATTATGGCTATAAATCCACTTTAAATCGTAGGTTTCGGTCTAATACGTCTGTAAAGCGTTGGGCGTAGGGCTGACAACCCCTAACCTTCAAAATGAAAACATATCCTGTCTCGATATCTGCCAGTAGACAGATGACTTGCCCCACCACGGGGCTGTTGCGTCAATGAAGAAGAATTTGTAGAAGACCTGTCTCGAGGCTAACTGTCCATTGCTCCTGAACGCCACAGAGAGCGTTATTGGCAGTGCGTAGGAGGAAGCATGGTTACAATATTTTAATTATTATATTTAACAGAAATGAGAATCTGACACAATATGAATGAATTTTAATCAAAAACATTCAAATAAATGAAAAGTGGTTGATTTTCCATTTACAACATATATCATTTAATAAAATATGTTAACAATAACATTTTAAATAAATAACATAATCAAATAACTGAGTAAATCGGAACCATAGATTATCCGTCAGCACGTATTAAATATGCGAAATTATCCCACTTGTGTCCTTTAACACAACCTATGCTTTCACGTTTCGATTACGTATAAATTAGAGAAATGCTGCTTAATTGAACGGTCGCTGTAAAATTAAAGGTAAATGTCCCCCCGCCTCTCTAAATGCTTCATTTGTCCATTGAAGTGAATAACGATAATTGCCTCATTCACTACCGAATCGATTACTATTCTGATAATGAATACTATGTTTCGATTATTATCTCCTGTAATAAGACAGCATGCTGCTTAAACGGGGATTCTTTAAGGGTCTATACAACAAAGAAGGTTTTGAAAAGAATCACATCCATTAGTAACAACTGCAGACAGTATCATGCCAAATATCAGCAACTTGAGCATGGCATTATTTGTTAAATACAGGGTGATCAAAAAGTCAGGACGAACTTTAAAAATGAATAATTCGAAAACGAATCAAGATACAAAGATACGGTTTGCACCAAACGGATTTAAAAGAAACCGGGTTTTGTGTGGCAACAAAAAAAATAGTTCCTGTTGGTGATCGGATTTCTGATGGCGCTGTCGGATTTCTGATGTAGGATTATGCAAAGCAACAAGTGCAGCAGGTATTTATTCCTAAATTTATATCCTGCTAAATATCTTATATAAGAGAAATTTTTTTCTCCCATATAAAACTAAAATTAATTAATTTAAATTTAATTAATGAATTAATATTTAAAAAAAACTGTATTAACATTCAGTGCCATCCACTACAAGCTCAAAAAAATGTATTTGAACTTGAGTGGATGAATAAAAAAGTATTTTATGAAAGACTGAAAATTTGAACAAGATATATTATAGGGAGAGTGTAAACTAATAGTAGGAAAAGAAAAAAAAATGTAAAAAGAAATATTGTAATTTATCTTGGATTACAATAATTTAATTTTCAATATAATCCAACTCGCTATCTAGAAGGTTGGCACACTACAATTTTATAAAGTAGTCTTAGGATTGTAGTCTTATAGTAGGATAAGTCTTAGTCTTAGGATAAAGTAGTATTTGTTTTTTTAGAATACAGCGAAATGGGTCCCTGAGTAGGAATTTTGGGTTGTTTGTAATTGTTATAACGTCTGAGAGTTTTCTTTTCCTCTTTAATGAGATTTTCTTTTTAAATGATGTCGGTCACCGTTTGGATGTTCAGCTATCAAAATTAATAAACCTACTTAATCCAGTTTTTAACTGACTTACTAATTTAATTTCTATATGTGTTGTCAAAAAATCCGCGAGTCATCAAAAAGATTTTTAAAAAGACCGTCACACAACAAATTTCTAAACCCACACTTATAAAATGACACAAAATGGGAGTTAAAAAAAAAAAAAAAAAAAAGAGAGAGACTCACCGACGTGTGACAGTAGCAACAGCAAAAGTACCGACAGAAAAAAAAAGTGCCTCTGGGCGTTTAGTTAACGAGTGGCTACGGAATCGAAGAAAGGTGAAATGACAAATTTTAAAATAAGGAAATTCTCTGAAAAATTGCAATGCTGAATGATTTGACAATTTCGCTTTTTGCAAGCAACAGAATGAAAAGCAGTGAATGACAGGGCATTCTTGCGTTTTAGTATGAAGCATAAAAATAAAACAAAATATATTCTTGCGTAAAAATAAAACGAAATATACTCTTGCGTAAAAATAAAACGAAATATATTCTTGCGTAAAAATAAAAACAACTGTATTCTTGTGTTTCAGTATGAAACATAAAAATAAAACCAAATATATTCTTGTGTTTCAGTATGAAGCATGAAAATAAAACCAAATATATTCTTGTTTCAGAATGAAGCCTAAAAATAAAACAAAATATATTCTTGCGTAAAAATAAAAACGAAATATACTCTTGCGTAAAAATAAAAACCAAATATATTCTTGCGTAAAAATAAAAAAAAAACAACTGTATTCTTGTGTTTCAGTATGAAACATAAAAATAAAAACAAGTGCAAATATATTCTCGTGTTTCAGTATGAAGCATAAAAATAAAAACCAACTATATCCTTGTTTCAGAATGAAGCATAAAAATAAAAACAAAATATATTCTTGCAAAAAAAATAAAACGAAATATACTCTTGCGTAAAAATAAAACGAAATATATTCTTGCGTAAAAATAAAAACGAAATATATTCTTTTGCGTAAAACATAAAAAAAACAAGTATGATATTCTTGTGTTTCAGTATGAAACATAAAAATAAAAAAATAAAAACCAAATATATTCTCGTGTTTCAGTATGAAGCATAAAAATAAAACCAAATATATTCTTGTTTCAGAATGAAGCATGAAAAATAAAACAAAAACTATATTCTTGCGTAAAAATAAAACGAAATATATTCTTTGCGTAAAAATAAAAACGAAATATATTCTTGCGTAAAAATAAAAAACAACTATATTCCTGTGTTTCAGTATGAAACATAAAAATAAAACCAAATATATTCTCGTGTTCCAGTATGAAGCATAAAAATAAAACCAAATATATTCTTGTTTCAGAATGAAGCATAAAAATAAAACCAAATATATTCTTGCGTTTCAGTATGAAGCATAAAATAAAACCAAGAGCATTGCTATGTTTCAGTGTGAAACATAAAAATAAAACCAAGATTGTTGCTTTCAGTATGAAACACAAAAATAAAATCAAGTGCATTGTTGCGTTTCTGTAAGAAGTATAAAAAATAAAAACCAAGCGCATTGTTGCGTTTTAGTATGGAGCATAAAAATAAAACCAACTATATTTCTTGTGTTTCAGTGTGAAGAATTAAAAATAAAAACAAATATATTCTTGCGTAAAAAATAAAACCAAATATATTCTTGAGTAAAATAAAGCCAAACATATATTTGCGCATTGTTCAGTATGAAACATAGAAATAAAACCAAATGAAGCGCAAATTGTTGCTTTTCAGTATGAAGCATAAAAATAAAACCAAGCACGTTGTTGCGTTTCAATATAAAGCATAAAAATAAAATCAAGAGCATTTTTGCGTTTCAGTATGAAGCATAAAAAAAAAACAAAGTGCTTTGTTGCGTTTCAGTAAGAAGCATACAAATAAACCAAGCGCATTGTTGCGTTTCAGTATGAAACATAAATATATAACTAAGCGCATTTTGCGTTTCAGTATGAAACATAAATATAAACCAGGTGCTTTGTTGCGTTTCAGTATGAAACATAAATATAAAAACCAAGTGCATTGTTGAGTTTCAGTATGAAGCATAAAAATTAAACTAAGCGCATTGTTGTGTTTCAGTATGAAGCATAAAAATTAAACCAAGTGCATTGTTGAGTTTCAGTATGAAGCATAAAAATTAAACTAAGCGCATTGTTGTGTTTCAGTATGAAGCATAAAAATTAAACCAAGTGCTTTGTTGTGTTTCAGTATGAAGCACAAAAATAAAACCAAGCGCATTGTTGCGTTTCAGTATCAAACATAAATATATAACTAAGCGCATTGTTGCGTTTCAGTATGAAACATAAATATAAAACCAAGTGCTTTGTTGCGTTTCAGCATGAAACATAAATATAAAACCAAGTGCATTGTTGCGTTTCAGTATGAAGCATAAAAATTAAACTAAGCGCATTGTTGTGTTTCAGTATGGAGCAAAAAAATAAAACCAGGTCACAGTTCTGGTAAATACAGATCAGTACTCATCTAGTATAATATAGAAACCCATAACAGTTATAAAATCGTGGAATAGATTGCATTAGAAAAGGTATTTATAATTTTTGATTATTTTGAAATAAAATGCAATATCTAAAAAATATTTATTCGCCGTATTGATAAGAATCACCTTTGATTGACAGAGACCAATTCTTAAAAGGATAAAAGCATTGCAATGCGGAAAAATAATGAACCTTATTCGAGGAAAACGATATTTCAGGAAATTAAGCATATAATTAACAAAGAAGTGTTAGTTCTTCCGTGAAATTTTGTTCAAATACTACTACGCAACTTTCAATCTGATTGCACAACATATTTGTTTACAGATTCACAACAAATGTGGTGTGTTTCTGCTTTTTTTTTTAAAAACTATATTTTAAAAATTAAAGTAAATAATGAGAAATTTTTTAATGAAAAAATGTTTAGATGTAATTTTTAGATTTAGTTATTAAATTTTTTTAAACGTTTAAATGTTTGCGGTTATCAAAACTAATAGACACTAATACAAATAAAAAAAAGAGAAACTTTTTATTCTTTTTTTAATATTATAGAATTGCTTATAAATATTGTTCGCAATAAATTTTCCATTTTAGTATAGAAAGCTAAGCAAAACACAGTACTTCTGTAAAAAAAATAATTATCAATACTTAAAAAAAAAAAAAAAAATACCCGAGCACTGAATCTAAGCAAATTTTCCTTCAATTAATTCTCATTTTTTATCTATGTTAAACAACTTGAATCGAAATAATCTAAAACCAGACTCCAATTTAAGATGAGGACATTTGTGACAACAGCAGATATAACGATCCTAAGGTTGCACAAGGTTTGGTTTGTCGCTCCACGGTCATCTTGTGCACAATTTAGACTAAACAGACCGGGACCTACAGTTTAACGTGGATTCCGAACCACTAACACACATCCATGCCCCCGCCAGGATTCCAACCTGAAGCTTGTGATACCCAATGCCACAGAGCTGGCCACTTGGCCATCAGGCCGCACACTAGGAAAAATATAGTACTACATTGCCCTTATGTTTGTGCCACCTCATTTAGGAATGAATACTCCTACTTGGTTTATATCCTTATAAAGTTGGGGCCTGATGGCCGAGCGGGAACAGCTGGGTACCACAGGTTTGGGTTCGAAACCCGGTGGTGACATGGATGTTTGTAGTGGTTCGGAATCCATTTTAAGTTGTAGGTCCCGGTCTCATATGAACGTAGAGCGTCACAGAGCCCAACAGACTTCTTCTCACCAACATCATTCCCAAACTGTAAAAGCAACTCAGCTGTAGGTACAGAGATGTGGTGTGTCATAGTAGTAGTAGTATCCTTATAAAGTTAAATATTTATAGATTTACAGTGCACATACCTAAGATGGACGCCTGGAACTCTAAGTTCATTTCGTCTGTTGAATTTTGAACAAAGCTGTTACTGTTTAAAAGACACAATGCATAATCCATAGTGCGAGAAAATAAGTTTAGAACAATTTAAGTTCCCATTTAAATACTAGCAGCTATCTTAATTATCAATGAAACAAACCAGTTCATATCAGTCGTTATATTAAAATCCTTCTTCTACTTCTTCATTAACGTAATACCCCCATGGTGGGCCAAGGCCATTTGCCTACTGGCAGATTCCGAAACAGGAGATGATTTCTTCCTACGGGGTTACGGGGTAGGCGTGTCAGCATTACGTCCAACGCTCTACAGTTCATATTAGACCAGGACCAACGGTTTAAAGTTGATTCCGAACTACTACAAACATCCATGGCACCGTCGGGAGTCGAGACCAAAACCTGTGCCACCGAGAGCTTCAGTCACAGTCACTGACCATCTGGCCCCTACATCAAATCCACTTCTAAGAATTATAATAAATGCAAAACCATTTTTTTTCTAATGCAGCTGGCAAACACTTAGACAGTTGTCTTTGGTGCCTTAAAGCAAGCGCTGCACTAACATAACTCACTTAGCACTACCCAGGAGGTGCGTGTAGATGAAAATAAGCTATGGAAACGAAGTAACAATAGAAGTTTTGCATAACGTTTTTTATCGTCCGATATTTTTCTTCCTAGCGCGCATGTTCATAGGAATTGCTCAGTAGTGCAGTATTACAGATACGCATGCGCAATAAGTACAATGTTTCCTATGAGCATGCGCGCTAGGAAGAAAAAATATCGGACGATAAAAAAAACGTTATGCAAAAACTCTAATACCTGCGCAAACGATCTCCAAACAATATCTCCTCTCTACGATCATGTTGGACCGGAACCTACGGTTTAAAGTGGATTCAGAACCACTACAAGCATCCATGGTAAAGCCGGGATTCGAACCCGAAACCTGTGGTACGAGCGCCAGAGAGCTTCCTCGGCTATTCAGGTCCAGTGCAAAAACAATAATTCCCACAAAAATTGAGAGGTAAAATTAAATTGGTTAAATTATTGAAACAAAATCCACGACTTCAAACTCACCGTTCAAGGAATAAATTTCTGGAGCAATCTCATAAATGGGTGACAGCTCATTCCCGGAACAGGAATACCTCCTGTCCAGGAAGCTCTCCCAGGATGTCGCCACTGCGGTCTTATGCCTGAACTTCATCTTCAGAGAACCCTCAAAAAGAATAGAAGAAAGACCCTTTGTCCAAGACGCGAACACACATCAAACGAGAAAGCATCAGTCAGACGCCACAAAAACACTGCGATAAACTCGGGTGCTTAAACTTTCCTCATTGTGATTTACCTCTGCGTCAAATGTGTTCGCTGAACAGATAGAAAAGAAAGGGGAAAAGAACTGCGAAATAAGATGATGATAAGGCAGCCATTATGCGATCACAGAGAGATATGACAGCATTCAGGGTCTTTTAATTCAGGGTTTTTCTTCTAGCGTTTGGGGAAAAAAGATTTGATTTGGATCACGTCTGGATTTGTCATAACTATGTGTAGAAGACATCCAATTTTTCTTCTCTCTTTTGTTATTTTTTGTGTGTAAATGTACTAATCAATAATACAGGTACTTGGTTTTCGTTTTGTTCTCAAGGTTGTCGAGTAATCTTCGATTGGATGTTTGTTTAAATAATTGGATATGCTATTGTGATGCAAGCAGATCGTTCAGTCAGATTTTGACGATTTAAAAATTAAATCGCATAAAGAAGTAAATTTAATAAGCTGACATTAACAATAGAATCCTTTTTTTAATCGATGAATCGACTTTTTATGTACGTCAGAAATAAATTAGTGCAAGATGTCAATCAATTATGGAGCAAATAAAACCACAGTAATATAATAATAATCGTGAATTATGGTAGTTATTTTCCTCAATTTCAATAATGCAAAATAATTTTTATTATTATTATTATTGTTGTTTATTCAATTCCTTCTATTAGCTCACATTCTATATATATATCTTGTTCAAATTGTCAATCGTTCATAAAATACTTTTATTCTTCCACTCAAGTTCAAATACATTTTTTTGAACTTGTAGCGGATGACACTGGATGTTAATACAGTTTTTTCAAATAGTAAATAAATTTAATTTATTAATTTTAGTTTTTTTTAGATTTAAGTTACATGTATCTACCAATAGATGGCGCCAGATAAACTTAAAAAAATGAATGAAAATTATTTATAAAGGACTTTCTGCAATAGAGTGAAAAAAAAAAGTAGGAATTGACTTAAATTTTATTTTTTTTTATACTACTTGTTTTTTTTTCTTATCTCACTTGGTAGACAGCAACATTTAGACTAAGTCCAGTAACCTGTGTGGTCTCATGGAAAGAGGGAAAAGGGAAATAGGCAGCTTCTGTTGCGAAGGTGCACCCACAGGTAGAAATCTGACTTGGCTTCGAATCGCTGAAGAAGGAGGGCAATGCCTTCCGGGAGGACTATTAGGGGAACTACCTCGTTTTTGCGTGTAGTACGGGAGAAAAAAACACCTGGTAGTAAATGGCATTTTGTGATCTGCCGACTCATGAAGCAAGATCATAAATGCCATCACGGCACCTCGTTTTTTGAAAACAGTGTCTACAAGACTGCTAGCAGTCTGAATCTCAGCCCTCATGCTCACCAGAGACGTACGTTATCCCTGAGCTACGAGTCGGGGGAGATAATTTCAACATAAACTCAATTGAATTTGAAATAGTATGCTACTATACTCAAAAGCTTATATTTACAAATTGCTAAAAGTTGCATAAATATATTAATAACTTAGTACCAAAGAAGTCAGTCCGATTTATAAAGAAAAGAGAAGCAGTTATGTGAAGATATACATAACACTTGCTGGATTGAAATAAAAATATTACAATTCATATAAAAATAAAAATTCATTCTATCTGGTCAACTTGGATACTAGTGCATTTTTATCACGACACTAGGACGTCATCGTTTTTATTTCAATATCTCAGCGATATCGAACAAGAAATGGAGCATTTAAATGGAATGGTGCAAAGAATTTTAATAGAACTAGGATTAATAATATCCGACTCGTGGCTCAGTGGCAACGTGCGCCGCTGGTGAACATTAGGACTGAGGTTCAATACGCTTGCTATTTTGTTGTAGGTACTGTTTCAAAAAGCGAGGAGTTTGGGATGTTCAGCATCTTGCCTCGTTAATCGGACTACCTCGGGGAAACTTTTGGGTTTTCTACCATACGATACGCAAATGCGGGGTAACCCTCCCTAAAAGTCTTCCCGGATGCCATTAGTCCTCCCTCCCCTTTTTTTCACCGACACGGAGCCAAGTCAGACTTCTACCTACGGGTCCTCCATCCAAACAGAAGCTCCCCCCCATCCCTTCTTCCATGAGACCACACGGGTTCATGGACTTGGTCTAGATGTTGCTGTCTAACAAGTGGGATAAGAAGCAACAACAATACATGCACACACAAACATATATATATATATATATTGAAAGTCAGTGGCCGTCTCGTGTTCCACGTATGATGCAAATAGCTCACCGACAGGTGATGAGAAGTGGAAATAGCCTTCCCGATGGACGTTTAGGGGCCCTGCATTTACGCATCACATGAGAGAAAATCCAGAAAACTTCGCAACAGGCAGCCTTATTATCGATGCGAGATCCTTTATACACATTGCTACAATTATTATCTAATTTATGTTTTTAATTTAATAATTTTTATGTTTCCAACTTGAAAACATTTATTAATTTTGATATATATATTTATTATTTTGAAATTTGATTATTTTTTCTGTTTTTAACTTCCGTCACAACAGAAGTTGCCCACTTTCGCTCCATCCATTAGATTTCTCATGGGATGGTTGTCCCGCGCTGCAAGACACAATAAGATTAATAATAAATAACACAATTTTATAAATGAAACGGCCAGAAGTAGTCAGTAAAATGAAGTAACCAGTTTTCAATTTAACTTTCCCGGGCATATGGTATTTCAATTTTTTAGGTTGTTGGCACTGTCCTTGACATCTGTGTGAAATTTCACGTCAAAATATTCATTAGTGCTTGAGTTACGCTTGGTTTTGTGAGATGCTAAAACTGATTCCGGCGATTTTTAAATGTCTCTTCAATCGACTCAAAACGGTGTCCCCGGAGTGGTCTTTTGAGTTTAGGGAATAACCAGAAGTAGTACGATGTTAAATCAGGTGAATACGGTGGTGGTTGTGGAACGATACGGATTTCATTTTTGCAAGAAAGTCACAAAAATTAATGCAGTGTGAGCTGACGCATTCAGTGTTTTCGGTACCAATCACGATTTGACGCGTTTGAGGTCCAAAAAACATCTTTTAAAATGGAATTTTTAAATTCCAACATCAATAGCAAGGTTTCTAATTGTAAATCAAAGGTTTTTAAGCGCCATTTACCATCCATGACTAGATTTCTCATGGGATGGCTGTCCCGTACTCTAGGACACAGCGGGATTAATAATAAACAACACAATTTTATAACTGAAAAGACCAAAAATGAAGTAAAAAATATTATTTTTTATTGTTATTTTTGATAAGATAATTTTTTTTTTTTTAAAGATTACTTGTGTTCGCACTTCAAAACGAGACACAAACAATCGTCACAAAACATGACGCACATTTCTTAGATGCATATCGCACAAATTTTAAATGTCACAATGCAATAGGTTTTCCTTCTACTAGGCAATCTATCTACATGTAAAAATGAAGAGTGATAAATCCTTTATAGATCCGAGATCCTTTATACACAATTACTACTTCGACACAATTACTATCGAGTTTAAGCTTTTAATTTGATTATTTTTCTGTTTCTAACTTGAAAATATTTATTATTTTTTATATATATTTTTATATATATTTTTTATATATATTTATTATTTTGAAATTTGATTATTTTTATGTTTTTAAATTCCGTCACAACAAGAAATTGACTCACTTTCGCTCCATCCATGAGTAGATCTCTCATGGGATGGCTGTCCCGTATCCAGGACACAACAGGATTTATAATAAATAACACAATTTTATAACTGAAAAGACCAAAAATAAAGTACTGCTGTGTACAAAAAGTAAGAACAGTTTTTAATTTAAATTTCCCGGGCATGTGGTATTTCAAATTTTTCTTCTTTTTTATAGTTGTTGGCACTGTACTTGACATCTGTGTGAAGTTTCACGTCAAAATATTCATTAGTGTTTGAGTTACGCTTGACTTTGTGAGACGCTAAAACTGATTTCCGGCGATTTTTGAAATGTCTGAATTAATTGAGCAAGAATTTGCGTTAAATTTTGTTTGCGGAATCGTATAAAATGTTGCATATGGCCTTCAGTGAGCATTCCTATATCGGAAAGAAATGTTCAGAAGTGGTAAAAACAGTTCAAAGAAGGCAAAGAACGCGTTGTAGACGAAGAGCCCTCTGGTCGACCACCTGACCTCAACCGATAAAGCTCACGACCAAAAAATTAAAGATTTGGTGCTTGCAAACCGTCAATTTACAATTAGTGACCTTGCGGATGATGTTGAAGTTTCAAAATTCCATTTTAAAAGATGTTTTGGGCCTCAAACGCGTCAAATCTTGATTGGTAGTGAAAACACTGAATGTGCCAGCTCACACTGCATTGATTCTTCATGACTTTTTTTCGCCAAAGATGAAACCTATATCGTTCCAAAACCACCGTATTCACCTAATTTAGCATCGAGTTACTTCTGGCTATAACCTAAACTCAAAAGTCCACTCCGGGACACCGTTTTGAGTCGATTGAAAAGACATTTCAAAAATCACCGGAATCAGTTTTAGCATCTCAGAAAACCAAGCGTAACTCAAGCACTAATGAATCTTTTGACGCAAAATTTCACACAGATGTCAAGGACAGTGCCAACAATCTAAAACAGAAAAAAATTGAAATACCATATGCCCGAAATTTAAATTGAAAACTGGTCTTACTTTTGACATAGTAGTAAGATATTTGTTATTATAAGATTATTTTGAAATTTGCTTATTTTTGTGTTTCTAACTTGAAAATATTTATTATTTTTTATATATATTTATTATTTTGAAATTTGATTATTTGTATATTTTTGACTTCCGTCACAACAGAAGTTGACCCACTTTCGCTCCACCCATGAGTAGATTTCCCATGAGTAGTTGTCCCGCACTATAGGGTTAATAATAAGTAACACAACTTTATAACTGAAACGACCAAAAATGAAGTAAAATATTATTTTTTTATTGTTATTAAAATGAATAACAATATATTTGATAAAAATATATTTTTTTTTTCAGGATTACTTGTGTTCGCACTTCAAAAGGAGACACAAAACATGACGCACGTTCCTAGATGCGTATCGCACAAATCTTAAATGTCACAATGCGATAGGTTTTCCTTCTACTAGGCAATCTATCTACATGTAAAATAAAGAGTGATAAAAGCTGAGAATGAATTAAAAAAGGCGACTGTTATTGACACAGACTCCCTTTTGGGTGATATTCTTACACTCGTCATCAGCAGACTGCACGTGCAGCAAGACACGATATAGCAGGAAACATCTGGAGCCGCGATTTCTGATTCCAAAAACGAGATAAAATAGTAAGTGATTGTGCAGAATTATAAATACCAACTTCAAGGTTCAAACACATCTGAAATTCTATTTGCATCATCAAATGTATCAGCTTAGTCGGTTTATAAGATACTACAATTAAAAAAAAAAAAAAAAAACAAGTCGAAAAGTTAATAAAGAAAAATATTTTTTTAAATACGTGTATTTTATTAACTAACAATACTTCTCCAAATATTTGATAAAAGATCGCTGCATAATGAAAAAGCATTCTTGTGATAAATAATTTTAACAGATATAATTTCTGAAAAGTAATTTTCAAAAAATGTAACAGCAATGTTGTTATATAATAAAATATTAATATGTGGCCATGGTAATTTATAAAATATGTATCATAATTAAAAAAAGAGATTAAATCTAAACCTACTCAGCAAGTTAAAATTTTATTTATATTTTTTAAGAAATAATTTGATAAAAAGTGCTCACTGTAAAATGAAAAAGCATTCTTGTGATAAAAATCTTGAGATAAATAATTTTAACAGAGATAATTCGTGAAAAGTAATTTTCAAAAAATTTAACAGCAATGTTGTTGTATAATAAAATATTGATATGCAGCCATAGCAATTTATAAAATATGTATCATAATAAAAAAGAGATTAAATCGAAACCTATTCAAGAAGATATAATTTTATTTATATCTCTTTTCAGAAAGAATTTGATAAAAAGGCTCACTGAAAAAAATGAAAAAGCAACAACAAACTTTGTGATAAATAATTTAAAAGTATCTTTTAAAATAGTTTATGGAAAATAATTTTCAAAAATTTAATTGCAAGGCAGTTATATAATAAAATATTAATATGTGGCCATGGTAGTTTATAAAAATATGTATCATAATAAAAAAAAAAGAGAACAAATCCCAACCTATTCAGGAAGTTATAATTTTATTTATATATTTTTTAAGAAATAATTTGATAAAAAGGCACTGTCAAATGAAAAGCAACAATACATTTTTGCGATCAATAATTTTAACAGAGATAATTATGGAAAATAATTTTCAAAAAATTTAACAACAAACTTGTTATATAATAAAACATTAATATGTAGCCATGGTAATTTGTAAAATATGTATCATAATAAAAATAGATTAAATCTAAACCTATTCAGGAATTATAATTTTTATATATTTTTTTAAGGAACAATTTCATAAAAAGGCTCACTGTCGAATGAAAAAGCAACAACAAATGTTGTGATAAACAATTTAAAAAGAATCTTTTAAAAATAATTTCTTGAAAATAATTTTCAAAAAAATTAACAACAAGGCTGCTATATAATAAGTGGCCTTGGTAATTAATAAAATATGTATCACAATAAAAAAGAGATTTAATCTAAACCTATTCAACAAATTATAATTTTATTTCTGATGTCGCAATTTAGAATTATGATGAAATGTTTGAGTAATTAACTTCTTACAAATTTTTATCCTAACTACATATGAAAATTTTCTAATTTTTTTCGATTGTTATATATTTTAACAAGCAGTGGCAGTGCATTCTGAATATACGATTACGTCATTGCAGAATGCCATCTAAGGAAGAATTTTTAATAAATTATAGTATTGACACTTGAAATGGGTTGAGATAATTAATATAGAGCCATCAGTTTTTAACAATGAGCCATGGACTTCTTTTTGTGAATCTACGGGCTGATAGTTCAAGGGTCAAAGTTTTATTTTCCTTAACTTTTAATTAATCAAACATTTTTGATGTGGAAACAGGCAATAAAACATAAGATAAATTATTCCACCTATGATTACTAATAGATTACTTGTATCCCATAACAACAACATTCAAAATAAATAACATCAATAATAATTGCACTGTTATGCTTTGTTGTTGTTTATTATCTCTAGTTGATAGCAATATCTACAACTAGGGATAGCAATATCGGACCAAAAGTTCAATACCGGTATTCGGTATTTTTTAGATCTTAATACCGGTAGTAGAAATTTTAGAAAAAGATAGAAAATACGGATATGTTTTTTTTTTTGTTGTTGTTTTATTTGCCAGTTTTATTAGGGAAAGTAAATATCACAAAAAAAAGTTTTAACTAATAAATTATAACTCCTCGTGTTTTGAAACATTCGTCGGATTAAACCTCAGATCTAATGCTCACCAGTGGCGCACGTTGCCACTGAGCTACGAGTCGGCAAGCTTTTTAATAATAAATTTTGAAACATACATATATACACTGAAGAGACAAAAGTCATGGGATACCTCTTAATATCGTGTTGGCCCTCCTTTCGCCCGGCGAAGTGCAGCAACTCGACGTGGCATGGACTCAACAAGTCGTTGGAAGTCTTCTGCAGGAATATTGAGCCATGCTGTCTCGATAGACGTCCATAATTGTGAAAGCGTTGATGGTGCAGGATTTTGGGCACGAACAGACCTCTCGATGATGTCCCATAAATGCTAGATGGGATTCATGTCGGGCGATCTAGGTGGCCAGATCATTCGTTGGAATTGTCCAGAATGTTCTTCAAACCAATCGCGAACAGTTGTGGCCCGGTGACATGGCGCATTGTCATCCATAAAAATCCCATCGTTGTTTGGGTACATGAAGTCCATGAATGGCTGCAAGTGATCTCCAAGTAGCTGAACATAAGCATTTCCAGTCACTGTTCGGTCCAGTCGCACCAGAGGACCCAGTCCATGCCATGAAAAACAGCCCACACCCATTACGGAGCCACCACCAGGTTGAACAGTGCCTTGCTGACAGTTTGGGTCCATGGCTTCGTGGGGTCTGCGCCACACTCGAACCCTACCATCAGCTCTTACCAAGTGAAATCGTTACTCATCGGACCAGGCCACGGTTTTCCATTCATCTAGGGACGAACCGATATGCTCACGTGCCCACGAGAGTCGCTGCAAGCGATGTCGTTCTGTCAGTAAAGGCACTCGAGTCGGTCTTCTGCTGGAATAGCCCAAGAAAGCCAAATTTCTCCGCACAGTTCTAACAGACAAGTCCCTTTGTACGTCCCACATTGATTTCTGCGTTGTTATTTGACGCAGTGTTGCTTGTCTGTTAGAATTTACGACTCTTTGCAGACGTCACCGGTCTCGGTCGTTAAGTGCAGGCGGTCGACCACTGCGCTGTCCATGGTGGGATGTTATGCCTGAAATTTCATACTCGGCACACTCTTGACACAGTGGATCTGGGAATGTTGAATTCCCTAACGATTTCCGAAATGGCATGACCCATGCGTCTAGCTCCAACTAACATTCCGCGTTCAAAGTCTGTTAATTCCCGTCGTGCGGTCATCATCACGTCAAAACCTCTTCACATGAATAACTTGAACAGAAATGAAAGCTCTGCGAAAGCACTGCGCATTTATAACTGTTCTACGCGATGCTACTGCCATCTGAAAATTTGTATATTGCTATCCCATGACTTTTGTCACTTCAGTGTATATATATATATTTGATTGATTTGATACACTATGATATACACTTTAATTTTATTGATTATATTTTATTCACTTTGATTATATCACAATTAAAAAATGTTATGTCCAAAATGGTGTCCACGATTTTGGTGTTATTGATAGATAACAATGAGTAATTTTATTATAAGAAATCAACGAGATAAAAGAAGAATTACGTTCCCCCAAATACTGAAATTCCTCATTGTAGAGTGCCAGTCAATCAGAAGCTTGTTTTCTTTACACTCAGAATTAAGATTGATAGGTTTGGTTTGATTTGTCACACTACAGTCATTTTTTGCACACTTTGAGCTAATTAGACCAGGGCCTACAGTTTAACGTGGATTCCGAACCACTCACAACATCCATGCCACCGCCAGGATTTTAACCTGAAGGCTGTGGTAAGATTGATTGGAGTTTCTATGACAAGGGGTTTTTAGTATTAGAGGGAAACATAGTTATACTCTAAAAATAGAGAAAAAAGATTTTGAATTATAGTGTATTACACAAAAAGCCTATTCGATATTAAATTTATAACTGCAGTAGAACACTCTGTAAGTGGAACTTCAAGGGAGACGCCAAATAATTCGAGCTGTAGAGTTTTCGACTTATGGGGATTTCGACTTAAGCGAATTTTGTAAGGAAATATTCGGCATGTAGAGTTTAGATTCTTTCTAACTTACTTTGAATTAGAGATGTAAAATAAATAAAAATTCAAGTTACACAGGTAATAAACATGTTTATTTCCAACTTAAAAATTATATTATGTACTACAATAAAAAAACAAAATAATTCAGAACAACTTTAAAATTAAAAATATTATGTATAAAAAAAAGTCAGTTGTTATTATTTTATTTATTTATTATTATTTTTAGACAATTCGATCGTTCTCTATCTATAGCATTATCTAGCTATAAAGAGAAGAAAATTCTTTTTCTTCCGAGTTGCTATTTCATAGAACTGGTTATTCTATTTATTATATACTCATACATTGTTTTCTAAGAAACAATGACGTGCATTGTCTGCAAATCCTTAAAGTCGGTAACTTATTTTCTTCGAGCTATAGAGGTAATTAGTTTCAAAATGATCGAGTTGTAAAGGTTGTAAAAAAAAAAGATTGTAAAATCAAACATTGCTAATGTTCGAGATACAGAGGTCAAATTTTTTTTTTTTTTTTTTTTCGAGTTACGGAGGGAAAATATATACCAAAATGGCTTGTGGGGATTGACTCATTATTTCGACTTACAGAGGGGTTGAAATTTCAGTAATGGTGGTTTTGGGGCTTGAAGGGAAGGGAACAAAAATATTTTCGAGTTGTGGAGTGCTTTCGACTTATCGAGTTTGACTTAAAGAGGTCTACTGTATTATATGAATAAAATATATCTATCATGCATTCTCGTTATTTTAGAGAAACGGTACTATGTACTATGAGATCATCATTAACTTTCCATCAATAAACTGAATCAATAAAAAATAGTTACGGTTTCATGCATAATACGTATACTCACTCATTGCAAAACTCATTAGATGTAGTGTTGTTGGCAACTAGTTATGCAAATGCTTTGGTCACTTTCATCTGACCAACAGAATAACAAAGTACCAATTGTTTGCAGAAAATTAACTACGTCACTACAAAAGCATTTCATAATGAGATTAATACGTTTCACATACATGAAGGTTAAAAAGATGCATTAAAAGTTAATGTATAAACATGAAATACCACTGAAGAAATTATCTTTTTTAAAAAAAAAAAAAAAATTTTTCAAAGTACCATAAAATTACGAATCGGCGATAAAATTTAAAATCGCTTAAATATAGCTAAGAAAGTAGTCGATAAAATAAAATACTTTTAATTACGTCTAATTAAAAGTATTATATAGGTCAATATTTAAAATTAGGTGTGTAATACAATACTATACTATTGTGTCCAAAAAATAAGATCAATTTTCAATATAAAATTCACGGGCTCATGGAATTTCAATTTTTTTCTTTTAGGTTGCTGGCACTGTCCTTGACGTCTGTGTGAAATTTGACGTCCAAAATATTCATTAGTGTTTGAGTTACGCTTGGCTTTGGGAGACGCTAAAAACTGATTCCGGCGATTTTTGAAATGTCTGAATTAATTGAGCGGAGAACTTGCATTACATTTCGTTTGCATTCCGTGAGCATTCCTATATCAGAAAGAAATGTTTAGAAGTGGTATAAAACAGTTCAAAGAAGGCAGAGAGAACGCGTTAAACACGAAGAGCCCTCTGGCCGACCATCAACCTCAACCGACGAAGCAACCGATTTGGTGCTTGCAAACCGTCGATTTTCAATTAGAGACAAATAAAAATTAATTTCAAAAAGAATCTGTCAATTCCATTTTTGGGCCTTAAAAAACATCAAATCTCGATTGGTATCGAAAAACACTGAATGCACCAGCTCACACTGCATTGATTCTTCGTGAAGCCCATATCGTTCCACAACCACCGTATTCACACCGTGCGAGTTCTGGTTATTCCTAAACTCAAAAGGTCACTCCGGGGACACCGTTTTGAGTCGATTGAAGAGATTCAACGTGAATCGCCACGCGCTTTGAATGCTATCCCTGGCGATGACTTTCTAGCATGCTTTTTGAGGATTGGAAAAAAAGTTGGCATAAGTGCATTGTGTCCGGAGGGAGATTACTTTGAAGGCGATGGAATAAATTTGGAAGAATAAATAAAGATTTTTTTGATTAAAGAAGAAGAGTTTTTGCAAAAAAAAAAAAAAAATATTATCTTACTTTTTGGGCACAGTAGTACATGTACTAAAAGAATTAATCAAAATCAAGAAGCAAATCAAGAAACAAATACTGAAAAAAAATTGCAAAATTAAATGGAAATAATCACCTTTGAGTTCAACACAAAATGGCTTACCCATCTTCACTAAAAACAACCTAAAGCAAACAGCGTAAATTTTCCTACAGGTATAAAAAGACTAGAAATTATGGTTATTTTATACCTATTACCACAAATCCCACAATTCCAACAAAATAATACTTTGAGGAAAAGAAACAGTACAAGAAAAGAAATTTAAATACAAAGAAATGAAATAATTGCGCCATTACTCAAACGAACAGAAGTGAAGATAATAAGTAAGGAAAGTTTACTATGCAAAGTTGCTGTTGGTATGGTATTGTGTACAATGTCATCATTAATGAACACAATGATTACGTAATCAGAAAAATAACAAATTCATAAAGAAGATATATAACATAAATACGAAATGTATAACTTAAGTATATTTTTAGAAAATTGAAATTTTATATTGTAGTGAGCAGTTGTACAACTGAATCGTAATTGGGTGTGGTTTGGGTTGAGATACTGGAGGCACAGACATACAATACTGGCCACACACATACAATATTTAACACATTTAAGACATATAATTATAGATTCGTGGAAAGATATTCCACTTCTAATCCAAAATACCGATATTCAGCTACGCGTAGGATGCGCAAAATATACTTCCTCTCCGGGTAAGAGTCTATAGGCCAACTATAGTACGTAGAGTTGCGTTATATATGTTTCACTCTCAGGATGAGAGATTACAAAGTAAATGTAAAAAATAAATGTTTTCAACAGAAGCCCTTGTTTCGCTGTACTTCTTCTCGAGTGAGAGTCTCGAGGCCTACTGATCATTTCTCCTGAACGTCACAGAGTGCGCTCTTGCAGTAGGAGGGAGCATGGTTACAATATTCATTTGTGGAATTACTTATAAATTCAATTATATACAATGCAATATATATATAATTTTGATTTGAAGAAATAAATTATTAAGGACTATAAGATAACTGTAGACAAATTTATAATAACCTCATATAAAAACTACGGAAATAATCGATTTTACAAACATAATATAGAAATAATGGAAAAGTTTTCATGGACTTTGAAATTTAACATGTTTTTCATAAACATTTAAAAACATAATAGATATCAACATTGTTGTTGTTGTGCCCCTCATGGGAGGATGGGTGCAGCTTCTGTTCTGATGGAGCACCCGTAGGTAGAAGTCTGACTTCTTATTCTAAATTATTCTAAAATTATAATAATAACATACTACTCTACATTTTAAACTACTATATTTGATTCATGTATAATAATAATATAAAATAAGATAAATAATATAATATATATATATATATATATATATATATATATATATATATATATATATATATATATATATACCGATAAGATATGATACATCCCTATCTTTTATAAAACTAATATTGAAATAATAGGAAAATTTTCATTGACTTTTGAGATATGTATCATATGTAACATATATATAATATATATATATATATATATATATATATATATATATATATATATATATATATATATATATATATATATATATATATATATATATATATATATATATATATATATATATTAAAATCATAATTTATAGGTTAAAAACATTTGCTATGCAAAAAAATTAAAATCACATGCATAAGTAAAACGTATAATTGATAATAATTTATCTCAACAAATAATAAGTACATTATATGAATAACTTCTTCCTAGTACATCTTCCGTTATATTCATATTTTTAATAGCACTATTCTTTGTATTGTAAGAAACTTTTAATGTCAATTATTAAGTTTTATTATTTTTTTTTTTTCTTCTTCTTACTTTATTTATAATCCATTTGATTTTTCCATTACCCAAATGGCATGTAGTTTCCAAAACTTAATTTCAACTTCACAACATAAAATGTGATTTTAGAAGGCACGAGTTGAGAATCTTGCGACTTAAATATATTAAACACCCAGTGGATCTCCGCACAAAATTGCTGAAACCTTACGTTGCGGCTTTTTAGTGCAACCACAATGGGTTTTAATCTGAGAAATGACACTGAGGCGTTTTTCTTTTTCTTTCTTTTTTTCAGGGTTTTTTTTTTTTTTTTTTTTTTAAACTTTTTAATAAGAAAAATGTTAACAGTTTAGGTTGCTTTTAAGGGATTTCAGTTACCAACATATTTGAAATTGCTGCAATCTCTTTTTGTACATCCGTAGTTTATATTTAAAGCAGTATAATAAAATAAATAATGAAGAAAATAGTCACATTATCTTTTAGATTATTTTTATCCCAGATATTTTCAAGTTATAAACCTAAAGATAATCAAATTAAAAACATAAACTCGATAATAATTGTGATAATGTGTATAATAAAGCATCTTGCATTGATAATAAGATTGTCTGTTGCGAGTTTTCTAGATTTTCTGTCATATAGCACGTAAATCAAAGTCCATAGGGGAAGGCTATCCCTACCCCCTCCTCACCTAACGGTGAGCTAATTACGGCATACGTGGACCCCGAGGCCACTGGCTTCAATATATATATATATGTATATGTGTGTGTGCGTTTGTTCTGGTTGTTTCTTATCCCGACAGCAACATCTAGACCAAGGCGTCAAGCACCTCATGTGTTCTCACTGTAGGAGTGAAAGAGGGAAGGCAATTTCTGTCGTGTTGTGATGGTGCACCAGTAGGTAGAAGTCTGACTTGGCTTTGTGACGCTGAAAAGGACAGCAGTGCTTGCTCGGGAGGACTTTTAGATAGGAACTACCCCGCATTCGCTTATCGTATGCCAGAAAACACGGAATAACTCCCACCAGGTAGTCACGAATCATGAGGCAAGATGAACATCTCATCAAGTCTCCTCTTTCTTTGAAACAATTAATCTACAACAAGGCGCCATGATCTGAATCTCAACTCAAGTACTCACCAACGGCACACATTGTCACTGAGCCACGAGTACACCACACACACGCACACACACACACACACACATATATATATATATATATATATATATATATATATATATATATACATATCATTAAAACTTTCATGAGATTAAACAAAAGTATTAGAATTCAGTTTAATTATTTTTTTATAAACTAGTATTTAATTTAATTTGTTTTTTAATTTTTAATTTATTTAGTGTATTATTTAATTTTTTATTTCTTACCATTTATTTCCAAGCACTTTTATCTTAAGTACATATAAAATATAGCGCTATATGACAATAAACAACCATATTCGATCGCGAATTAAAATGGACGCATTTTCACAGCACAGCCATTCCATCAAAAGCATGCAATTAGTAATTGCTGATCAAAACTGAGTCTGGTATTTGAATCTTCAAACATTTACATCCAGTTTTCGTCACATTTTTGATGATTAAATCTAATTCAATATTGAAATTAATGAAATAATAATTTTTTCGCACTATTTTTTAATGAAAGTTCGTATACAACTTCAGTAACTGTTTCTTATAGCAGGCATTGAAAGTCATTTGATAGACATAAATTTATCAAAAGTTCATAAAAGATTTCTAGAAGTTCTAGTAAAATTACCGGTCATTTACAGAATAATAAGAATCAAAATTTAAATCATAAAGAATTTAAAAACGTTTGCTCAAATATTTGCTTTACACGAGTAGTTCATGAAATAAAATTCTAGACCAAATTCCTTAAAAACACACAAATGTGGCTTAGCGCAGTTTCCCTATGAGAAGAACTCCTGATTCAAATCATCCTAAAATTCCGCTTCACCCGCAAAGACAGTGAAACGTCATATCCAACGTAAGAGCTCACGTAATTTTTTCTCTGGCCCATCACAATCGTTTTGATTTTCATTCCTGAACTTTGGCTTCCCGCAAGCCTGCATTTGGCTGGAGCTCCTGGACGCTTTTTTGCACGAAAATGTATTGCAGCAAAGTCATTTATTAATTTGTGAAATATGTATTAGAATTGTCCGTTGTGATCCTGCAATTGATTTTTAGAGTAAATAAATATTAGTTAGCTTTGAACTTCAGACTTCTTCTTACAAGAAGAAAAAACTGTTTTCCTTTTGAAAAACTATGATATTAGTATTTCTTGATGTTGAGGAAATTTGGAGTGAATAGTCAAAAGAATATTGAGTCATTTTCATTTAAATACAGTATTTTCACAGATTTCATATATTAATGAAATATAACAGTAAAAGTACCACGTTAACAAAATTAAGACGTCGCAGCCAAAATAAATTTTCGTAGAAATTGTTTGAAAAAAAAAATATTTTACTAAGTTTCTCTAAATAAATAAAAACCAAAAGGACTTTATTCACTAAGCTAATAAATACACACAAGGCTAAATTAGACGCAATAGACCTATCTTTCCATTCACGAAAACAAATTAGCTAGCAACTTTACCTAATTTTTACTCGAGGACCCAATCTCACCACTTTTCTTTATTCTTCTACTAAACGAACTTTTTTCATGATCGCTTAATTGTTCTTCTTTCCGTCTTCTTTTTTTCTAATAAATTGTTCCTTCTTTAAGTGCGGGGCCATTTTCTTTATTTCTTTTACCTATATAGCAAGGGGTTTTCATTTTCATCAATTCGTGATGGCACTTTCTTAACGCTTTTTTTTTGTGTATTCATCGTGCGGAATAATTAATTCCGGCCATCTCAGATACCAGTTTTCAGTGAAATAATATTCTTATTTAAATTCAGTCTTCACGTACTAGATTAAAGTCTTTTTACATTCCGTCACGCACATTTTGGGAAAATAAATTTCTCTGTCATTATCTTTCCTCTTTAACGATTTTGTACCACATTTTCTTTCCTACCCATACGTGATAAAGTGTTCCTTAACTCTTTTAAGCCAGACTCAATTTTGACAACTTGGCAACCTCGCCAAAATGTATGTCTTTATGAGATAAAGTATAGGGTGGCAACTTTTCAAATATTCAAATTTGAAGACAACCTCCATTTTGCTTTTCATAGCAGTGTTTTCACTGCAAATAACATGCGTTTGGCAGAGGAATATTCTAAAATAAACATTTAAATAAAAATCATAAAACACTGATATTGTAATTATAAACGCCACACCCATATCATATGAGGAGAGAGCAAAAATTATCCACAGTTTCGCTATTATTTCCGTTAACTTAGAAAAATGTCTTTGGCCATACATGCTATAATGCAGTACACGTTGTTTATATATCTCGAAGTTTGCCAATAATTGCACGATATTTTATGTGTCCGTTAAGTAAATCAATAATGTTTTTCTCTGTTAATTAAATACGTGATTGCTCTTTGATTTGTTAGTAAACCAATAATGCTCTTTCTTTGGTAGTAAAATCAATGACGTTTTTGCGGTGTGTTAATTAAACAGCAGAAAGCTCTTTGGGCTGTTAAAAATAGAAACCAATAATGCTGCTTTAGCTCTATTAAGTTTCCATCAAAGATAACCATCTATCCGATTTCTTTGGTCCTGAAACACTTACATGTATCCAAGCGCTAAGATTTGGGTGCTCCATCAGAACAGAATCTTACCCCTCCTCCCTCCTTCCATGAGGAATACGACAATAACACAAGCACTGAACTTAATGACAGATTTGCACAATAAAGGGAACAATCCTCTAGATCATATGATATGGCCCTCGAGCAACATCAATCCGGCCGACCACAACATTGTAAAATTTACAATGTAATCAAAATCATACAAGATAATTATCAGATATTTTTATGCAACGATCAGTTAGTAAACACTTGAACATAATGAAAGTGAGCAATTTTAACTGTAATTATGCGATATGTCTTAAAAACTTGCATTAAGTGTTTGTACATTAGTAATTCCCATAATGAAATTAAGCATTATAATTATGAGAATCGAGTCTAACTTGGCTGAATGATTAGCGCTCTGGCGCTCGGGGCTGTTCGGAATTTCGGTAGTACCGGCGGTGAAATGGATGTTTGTAGTGGTTTGGAATCCACTTAAAAAGTGTGAGGTCTAATATGACTGTATCTCACTAATTCCCCTACCCAGTGAAAAGAAAACATCTGTCTCGGAATCTGCTAGTAGGCAGAAGGCCCACAACCCTTAATGAGGCTTTTCCACCAATGAATAAGAAGAATTATGAGAATCATGTAGCTGTAAGTGACCACTGACAATTGTTTGCAATTGTGTATTAAAAAACTGTGTGTAAAATTATCAGCAGGCGAATTCAAATGCTCATCAGATAATTTGGATCTGTAATATTTTTTATACATTTAATTTTTGTATAATGTTTTTTTCCCCACACAGATAAGTAATTCCGAAGGGAAAAAGAGCCAAGATCCTCCACTACACGACTTTTTGCGATACGTAGCTCGACGGATAGTTACGAAACGAACATTTGCGAGTAATTGAAAACTACAGTACTCGTATGTTGGTATAATTAGCGAGCTTAGTCTTGATCCTTGCGGGACTAATTGGAAGAATCAATGTGACCCACCAGGCTAAAAGTCCCTGCTGAACATTAATGGTATAAATCAGGGCATCGATCATGGAGGGGGCTGAAAACCATTTGGACAATTGCCCCTTCCCTTTAAACTTTTTCTAATATTGTTCACGCGATCGTGCAACAAAAACATGCGACGGCAGGGCACCAATCCGCTGGAGGCGTCCGTTGTGATCGCTGCTTTTAGAAATGAGGGCTCGATGGCATAATGAATATGACAGTGAATCTTCTCGCATTGATAATCAGGCTGCCTAATGGGAGTTTTCAGAGTTATCTCTCATAAGACATGCAAATGAGAGGGGCTGATACCCCTTTAAGTCCCACCCGGAAGGCAATTTAGCTTCTTATCCTTTCAGGTAAATGGTTCATGACATATGTAAGTAGCACACCAATGTTCAACAATATATATATACGCATTACGTACATACATACATACATACATATATCGTTTCGGATTAAAAAAAATATATTGTATGTAATTGCTATAAGGAATTTTTACTCAATTTTTTAAATCTTGTGATTATTTAGATACATTTTTTCAACGAGAGTTTATTACATTTATAATAAAATGCAGAAGTTGTACAAATTAGTTTTTTTCCCACATTAATATAGGGGATATGCGAAAAAAAAAAAGTGGATCAGGACAAATTACCCAGAAATTCTGTTTGTTGTTTGTATTTCAAGAAATTAAAAAACATTTCAAGGACATTTTTTTTTTCTTCACATTTGTTATTTTTATCTCGGGTAAAGGCAAAATTGCAAAAAAAAAAAAAAAAGCCTCGTAAATTAAATAAAAAGTTTTTTATTGCCGCGATATTTTGCGTCACAAGATGGCGCAAGGTAATAAATGTCTGGCGCCATTAGTTTAGTAATTGTAAAAAAATAATAAATAGTTTAGTAATTACCATTAGTTTAGTAATTGT
>BPLR01011778.1:0-21603 GCA_021605095.1 Caerostris extrusa | reverse complement strand
AAAGGACAAAAATTTGCTCTAGATGATCAAGACCCAGTGTACCAATCTCTGCTCAGAGTAAATCAAGACAGTTGGCAACATGATATCGTTAACCAGAGTCAACAAGAAGGAGGATGCACCCCTCGATTCCTTTTTAATTTACAACCTAGAGGGTGGTATAGCGTGTATTGCGCGAGAAAATTACAATTCCTTTACGCAGTGTTGGTGCACTAGAGAAAATCGACCCTGTCTCACCATGGATTTGTCTTCAGCTCGGCAACACACACTCATTCTAGATGTGGATTATAAATCTCTAGTACCCGTTTCGTCTGTGGATGAATCCTATTTAGATTTAATTCATTCCACATTGACGCTACTGTTTATACCTGCCATACCGCATTTCACTTATATTGTGGCTAAACGAGCCAACGGAGGTGGGTTTCATATTCATCTTCCAGAAATGACTATTCCACACGATGATTACATACTTTTGTGTCAACAACTTCAATCTAAACTGAATAGATCCGTACGGGGTCACTATGAATACAACCTAGATATATTGACAAATGGCATGCTGACGGGAGCCGCTAAACCTGGTAATGATCCCTATCAACCTATTCGAATCATCTATGTGGATGAAAAATCAACGCATACCCTCAATCTCAAAAGTAACACTTTAAACGAACAGTTTAAAAAGACTAAACAATCTTTTAAACGTAACAAGGCGAATGCCGAATCCTTTTTCGTAAACTATTGTTTTTGAATGCCGATCAATGTCAACGGTTGCTGCAAGAATCCATGATGCCGGTAGCTGCTCCCTTTGACCCGCTCTACCAACTTCATTTTGCGTCGCGGATTACAGACAAGCCCAACGAATCCTCAGATTACGAAGACGTCGCCACATTTACATATAAACGAGACAATACCGTAGGATATTTTTGTAAAGGCCGTAAATTACTATTTGGTGGACCTCATTTTCTGAAATGTTACCATTATTTTAGAAATAATTCGTTTACGATGGAAAATTTTCAGACCAATAACCATGCATTAAAAATGTGGTTTGAACGTTTGATTCGACTGACTCCCCTCAAAATGGAATGCCCGCCTCTATTTCAAAGTATTAATCAGGCGCTCAAAGAAGACACGGTCATGTTTGAAAACGATCAGAATCCTTTAAAAACCATTATGCAGTACAATAACGGGTACTATTTTTTACCCATGTTTTATGCTTTGGTCAAACATTACAGCATGAAAACCAATGTGCTCGTGGATATTTTGAAAACAATGCTCGATACAGAATTTTATCCCATTCTGAATAGATTGGAACAAGTTCACGAAAATCACATGGCAGCCACTATTATGGATTTTACCATCAACACCATTTATTTCTGCGGTAATAACTTGTATGATAGGCCGCCTACCATGCGAGAAAAATTGGATCGCATTGTTCAAGATTCGAGTCGAGCCATTTTAAGCGTGTGTACCAATGAACAATTGCACAAGTTGATTCGAAATATTCAACAAAGGCATTTTCCAATCAGTGTCCTGTGTCTATGCAATGCCTTAAAGAAACCAAACAGGTCTTATTGGAATTTTTTGTCGGAATCGTGGCAAGAAGTCACTGCAAATGTAGAAATTCACGACCACATGACCAATCTATGGGTGGCCATACGCACCTTTTTACAAACGTGTAGAGAATCTGGAGTGAATGGCGGTCCTGATGATCAGATTGTGGAAAAGTTTCATTTGCCGAGTCTCATTTCCACCATCAACAGCGATTCCATTATGGAGCGGAAAACTATCCAAATGGATCGTCACAAATGGTTTATTCGACTCAAAGACGGTATGCTCGATGTACTGACGGGCCATATTGGCGGAACGGTTCCAGAATTGTACTTGTCGGATCGGAAACTCGGTATCCAAATTCCTCGCGCCCAATTGATGAAACTGCTGAGTGAAGACTGTCCATTACGTCAATTGTATAAAATTCTCATTAATAAAACGTTCTTTTTACGTTATTTAAAGCAACTTTTCTTGGATCAAACGGATCACATGCTGGATACGCTCAGAGAAATGATTTCCGAAGAAATAACAGACATTGCATTCGATCCTTATGCCTTGTCCATGTTACATTTCTATACCCACTTGTGCAAATACATGTCTTTTGAACACGACATGTTTATGTTTATGCTAGATGTGTTGGCCAGCTCATTTATCGCCACCAATTATGAAAGGAAATTTTTTGTGTTTAAAGGCATCACGAGTAACGGTAAAAGCAAATTATTTGAACTGTTGGGTAAAGTGTTTGGAGGTTACTATCACAATATTCAGTCTGACAATTTGAAACCGGGTAATGCCAGTTCGAATGCAACGCCCGAATTGGCATCACTCTGTTTTCGTGCAGGATCGTCTCGTTGGAAGAGTTGGAAGGAAAATTAAACGAAAATAGGGTCAAACAAATTACTGGCAATTCCCATGTAGCTTTTAGAAACATGTATGAGCAAAACGTTGGTGGAATTCCAACGGCCAAAGTATTTAGTACGACCAACAAGTTGCCGGAATGTCAAGCCACTCAGGCGTTTCAAGACAGAGTCATAGCATTGCCATTCAACGCCAAATTTTCAGATCAAGCACCCCTGATCACTTCTGAACAAGTTAAAATGAACATGTATCCCAAAGACGCGTACGTGATTGAACAATCGTACGAAGGTTGCTTTTTAATGTTGTATTATCACTTGCAAACATTTATGACTCTTGAAGATGGACTGCTGCATTATCGGGAAGAGCCCGACAGTGTCAAAGAGTATACGCAAGACTATTTGGCAAATACCGACGTGTACATGCAGTTTAAACTCTATATGGACATTCAAATCAATTCCGAATGCATGACGACCATGAACGATCTCCGCTCGGCGGTACGTCAGTTTCTGAAAGCCATGAAGAATTTATCGACCCCGAAACGGAACTGATTGTGAAATTTGAAGAAGAATTTGGCCGATTCCGACAAAGCGATATACAACTGGACTCGTTTCGGCATACGAGTATCATGGATCGAATGTCTTCTCAAACGCTTTGTGTGGAAAATGAAAATTTACAGGATGACAGCGAAGAGGATGAAGCAGAGTCTGAAAGTCCACCGAGCAAACAAATAAAATTGGATACCAAATCCTCTACAGTGTCGGTCGTGTACTACGACGGAGTGGTTATTAAAAATTTAAAGAAAACAAACTTGGAAAATTAAAGCAATATGGCATGTTCCTTACAATCTGTGAAATTTTATGACGTAGAAGTATTGAAAAAGAGCAATTTGCCCATCGACCGGTTGGTGCGTCATGTGGCTCTACAAAATTACAAACAAATTGAAAAATTGCGTGTTCCCAGTAAAGTGTGGTCCCTATTTTATGACGTGACGCCTGAATTGGTGAGCGCGTTTGAAAAAGAAGCCTATGCGCATGTAAAACACATCATGGACAATACTATAGAGTTTGGATTTTTGTACATGATGGCAGGATACAGCAACAACTATATCAATGCAGTTTATTTGGATGTGGATGCATTTCAACTGGCCCGTGCGCGGTGTAAAGTGATACAAGAGGTAAAAAAACAAGCGTCTAGATTGGAAGCAGAGGGTACCAATCATTTCAATGCAACGTGTTTATATTTGTTGTATTTTTATACATTGTTGGCAAATCCACATGCCAACTGGATTATGATTGATTACCTGACGGGGGTAATCGTTATCATCAATATGGAACTCGACTCGATTGGGCACCACCACCAGGCTGTGTGGATACAAGAGGAAGAGATTATTAAAAATGACAACTTTTTTTTTAGTTGGACTTTAACTCAATGAGTCTAATTAAAAAAAAATAAATATAGATATTTGGTCAAGTGAGAAAGGGTTAATTTCTAACCTCAACAAGAGTTGTCGACCTCTCACAAAATCTATATATACTATATACCATATAAAATAACTGACTCATCTGGTGTCTTTGACTCATTCAAAAATCTAAAAACACTTGGTTTCTGAGCTCAAAAAAATTTGCTCAGCTCTCAAGAATCTCTCAGCTAAGAAATTTGAAAAAAAAAAAAAAAAAAAAAAAAAAAAAAAAAAAAAAAAAAATATATATATATATATATATATCTATATACTATATAAAATAACTGACTCATCTGGCTCATAAAAACACTTGGTTTCTGGCTTCATCGAAAGTTGTCGAGCTCTCACAAATCTCTCAGCTCAGAGATTTCTGAATTCTCTAAACAGGATGTAAAAAAAAAAAAAAAAAAAAAAAAAAAAAAATATATATATATATATATATATATATATATATATATACTATATAAAATAACTGACTCATCTGCTCTCTTTGACTCATCTCTATAGTTAGCGTTACACTATGGTCATGTGATGAGTGATTTTTTTTTTTTTTTTTTTTTTTTTTTTTTTTTTTACATCCTGTCTGGGATGTATAAATACTCGTGCTTGGAGCTTAGTCTGTCAGTTGTTTTGAAAACTCCACCTGGAATGGTCTTTATTGAAAGCAGCAGTGTTAAAATATATTGAAAGCCTGTTCAGCATCATTGACATGAATTCTACCAATTCACACGCAATTGTCTCAAGTGTTGCTCGCTGTGTTAGAAACGATGCACACTCAACTTGTTGGAAAGATCAATATAACTGTGACACGTGCAAGTCACTTCAGGTTATACCTGTGTCAAGTATCCTCTTTAAACGTCAAAATGAAGGTTGGTTGCACTATGATTTTAGTTGGTGTCAAGAGTGCGGTGCTCCCCTGATTATTTATACCGCAAGAGAAGGAATAGAATCTCTTTTTAAAGACAAGTGTGTTATTAAATCCTAAATCTGCTTACTTAAAATTTCTAACTTTACCCAAAACTGCTCAACTCTCACAAATCTCTCAGCTGAGAGAATAAAATAACTGACTCATCTGGTGTCTTTGGCTCATTCCGAAATCTAAAAAAACACTTGGTTTCTGAGCTCATCGAAATTTGCTCAGCTCTCTAAAATCTCTCAGCTGAGATATTTTTGAAAGCTTAAAAAAAAAAAAAAAAAAAAAAAAAAAAAAAAATATAATATATATATATATATATATATATATATATATACTATATATATATAAAATAACTGACTCTGACTCATCTGGCTCATAAAAACACTTGGTTTCTGGCTTCATCGAAAGTTGTCGAGCTCTCACAAATCTCTCAGCTCAGAGATTTCTGAATTCTCTCAACCGGATGTAAAAAAAAAAAAAAAAAAAAAAAATATATATATATATATATATATATATATACTATATATATAATATAAAATAACTGACTCATCTGGTGTCTTTGGCTCATTACACATACGTTAACGGTTGTCTTGCGTAATTTTTTTTTTTTTTTTTTTTTTTTTTTTTTTTTTTTTTTTTTTATCCGGTTTAAAGGGTATAAATGTGGCTACTTGTCGGTCCCAGCTTCATTTCACGTTTGACTTTCTATATTGACACTACTAAATCTACTGCTTAAAACATCATGGTAATATTGTTTGAAATTCAAGCTTCGTTTGTCGGAATTGGCAAAACAACTTTTGCAAATAAGCTTCCCTATCCCGTTGTGGATGATTGTATCCGCCTTGTTGAATCTCAAGAGGACCGGTGGTACAAGGGAAATGGAATATTTCCAACCAGTGATCCCAATCTAGAATCTCTTTTGAAGGCTTATTTGGTGCTTGAAAACTCTGCAGCTACTATAGATCAAATGATATTAACGTCTTCGCCCAAATGTATTGTTTCAACACGAAGTGCTTTGATTTCAACAGTACAATTTTTGACATTTGAACCCACACACCAAGAAGTGGAATCTCTCATACACTTTTATAAAAGACGACTAGAGTATGCTGGAATAGAGAAAATAATCATTATGGATTTTGGAACGAGTATTGCTTCAAACCCAACCTGGGTTCGTCAAGGGTACGAACGAATGTTGAAGCGAGGCCGACCCATTGAACTGGATTATTTTGAAACATTTGAAAAATATCAAACGTTTTTCGATAAAGCTGAACGAGTTAAACTGGATATAGTGCAACGGCTGAAATCTTTACCGATGGTTCACTACATACCAATGGAATTTAACGGATTTAATCCACAAGACTGTACAAATGTTCTCGAGATAATCAAGATGGAGTTTGATCCGTACTGGCAAGTTAAAAATTATGGAATTTTTAAACGTGTCATTGCTCCAATACTACTGGTGGTTGAAAAGGGTAGACCCTTTCCAACTTGGAAATTTGCATGCGATCAACATCGCTCGACAAACCGTCATCATCCTGAATTTTTTAAGCAAACGGACGACATGTTACTGTTGGACCGTCTAGAAATGCTGTGCGACTTGCTTGGTAGCTGTCAAACGAGTCAATTGAAACACAAATATGAAATGTCAATTGAAGAAGCGGCCCACGTGTGCAAAACTTGGAGCAATTGGAACATTGTTCAAAATCTTTACAATGGGAATTATAAACAGCCAAGACATGCATTGGTTGCACGATGGCCAGACAATGCATTTTTGGAAGAAAGAGATAAACTCATTCTGTGGGTGAGGGCATTAATGACAAACAGTATCGATGTGGAAACGTTCACAAAAGGATTGTACGGATTTGAAAGTGTTCACTACTACATTGAAGATTTATTATGGCACGAGTTTTGTGTATATTATGTCGCCAAAACACTGTTTCCAAACAACCAACCCTTACACGAACGATGTAAAGTACACGACACGGACAAGTGGGATGCGTATATGGTGGCAGCTTACACTTTAAAGTGGATATTTAACGTAGAGGAAGTGGCATTGATTGCGCCGGCATCTTTGGAACAATTGGCACTGCTTGAAATTGAACTCGCTGCGCACAGACATTCTTCACATCAGGGGCGAGCGCCACTATATCAGTGAGAAGAACGGGGGACAGAACTGTCAATCTCGTTGGATTCATCCTAAACTTTATGAATTTATATTGAAAATGCAAACACCTACCAAACTATAAGTATTGTGTCAATTTGGAAATTTTGATTTTTGGCATCACCAAAAGCCACACAGCTCTCACAAATCTCTCGGTTCAGAGATTTTTAAAAAAAAAAAAAAAAAAAAAAAAAAAAAAAAAAAAAAAAAAAATATATATATATATATATATATATATATATATATATATATATATATATATATACTATATAAAATAACTGACTCATCTGCCTCTGACTCTCAAAAACACTTGGTTTCTGGCTTCATCGAAAGCTGTCGAGCTCTCACAAATCTGTCAGCTCAGAGATTTCTGAATTCTCTAAACAGGATGTAAAAAAAAAAAAAAAAAAAAAAAAAATATATATATATATATATATATATATATATATATAATATATACTATATACTATATAAAATAACTGACTCATCTGGCTCTCTGGCTCACAGTGATGCACTTGTAAATACCCCTGATAATATTACACCTATGGCAATGACTGTTTTTTTTTTTTTTTTTTTTTTTTTTAACATTTTTTTTTTTTTTTACATCGGTCTTAGGGTGCATAAATACCGAATTCAGTAGGCAACTTCTTCATTCTACGCTTGCCAGTTGAAATGATCAGACGTGCATTGGATCTACTACTAAAGGTTCATGAATATGAAACTATAAAAACCTGAATGACTTTGAATGTAAAAAAATTCAATTATAGGTAATTTGAAATATCTGAATGAAATGATATATGAATTATTGAAAAATCTGAAAATTATTTAAAATCTATTTATAGATAATTTTGATATTTAGTCAAACTTGAAACAGTTGGTTTCTGGCTTCATCGAAAGCTGGTGAGCTCGCAAGAATCTCTCAGCTTAGAGATTTATAAATTCTGAAAAAAAAAAAAAAAAAAAAAAAAAAAAAAAAAAAAAAAAAATATATATATATATATATATATATATATATATATATATACTATATAAAAATTGACTCATCTGGTGCCTTTGGCTCACACCTATACACTTGCATGAATAATATATATATGTTGTTGATAGGCTTGTTGGTAGGCTCGGTGGTCTAGGGGTATGATCCTCGCTTTGGGAGCGAGTGGTCCCGGTTCAAATCCCGGCCGAGCCCAATTTTTTTGTTATTAATAATTCCATACGTGTATGGAGTTGAGAATGAAAAGAATGACACTAATGTAAAATATATTTTGGTTTAAGTATAACATAGTATTTAGTGATACAAAGTAACGGGTGGTGGATGAATAGATGCTACAAAGATTTTTTTTTTTTTTTTTTTTTTTTTTTTTTTTTTTTTTTTTTTTTTTTTTTTTTTCAATATCCTGTTTAGAGGGTATAAATACCTAGGAATAGAGCTAGTGTATTCATTCTCAACCCAACCGTCAACTAGTTTACATCCCTTGAAATAAACATCATGTACTATAAACGTTTCGATCAAAATGTCCTCGATTTTGCTCTAAGTATTGAAATTATTACGTGTGAACAATATGAAAACATTCGACAATTTTATGAAACTGGCACATTTGTTATTCGTGGAGAAGAAGGTATTCAAATCTTGCGGAGCGTCATCCCAGATGTTCAAGTTGTTAAATACGATTCAGTTTCAGACGCACACCATGTGCAAGTGAAATCTTGGCCACATTTAAAAGAAATGTGTTTGAAATTTGCTAAAAAGAATCCATGCTTGTGGATTTACGTTGACGAAATGGACGATAACAACGTCTTGTTTGAATATCATTTGGACAAGTGTCTAGTATTTCGACCAACCACCACTCTTGCTACTGACAGTGTCGACACGTCGGGGCATGGATTCAACTAAATTGTCAAAATAGTCGTCTTCCAGTGTTTCAAAAGCATATTGAATATTTTCCCACAACTGATCTCGATTGTTTGAACCCTCACCTCTCGTTCTTTTCTCGACACGTCTCACCAATTCTGCCCAAACGTTTTCAACCGGATTCATGTCGGGTCCTTTGGGTGGCCAATCATCTAGCAGAGAAATATTATTTCTTTCCAACCATTGAAGGGTGAGTCGACTCATGTGAATGGAGGATAAATCTTGCATAAAAAGGAGCTCATTTTCACCCTCTTCTTCATTTCCACTCAAGTGTGGGGCAATTAACGGTAAAATTCGAGTGGTGTAATATTGGGCATTGAGTGTTTTTTGCTCCACACGATGAATGTGACGTACTCGGCCGTTTCCACCAAAGGCCATCCAAACACAAATGGTAAACGGAGATTGACCCGTGACACTGGAAGATGGAACAATATATTGATCGTCGTAACGGTCACTGCCACGAAGCGGACGGTATACCACTAAAGGTCCGCGAGTAGAAGATCTAAAGATTTTTTCATCGGAAAATACCACACGATGCCACACATCCACAGACCAATGAAGATGAGATGTAGCAAACATGTGTCGCAGTTGTCGATGTGCCTCTGTTAAAAAAGGTTTTCGAGCTGGAATTCTGCATTTAAGGCCTCGTTCTTTAAGACGATTCCGAACGGTATCCACACTACAAGGAGTGGGTACTTGAAGTCGTAAATCTACAGCAGTGAGAAATGGATCTCTTATACTTGCTGTATAAATGGCTTGATCCATATCGGGAGACGTTACTCGTGGACGGCCCGATTTAGTTTTTGCTGCTTCACCTTGTCGAGTAATCCAATAATGAACAGTAGACGGCGACAAATCTAGTTTTCTAGCAATAGCACGCTCTGTCAGATGCTCTTGATCATAAAGTCTGTAAATCTCATGTCTATATTCCATTGCTTGATTTTTTTAAAGAGGAACAAGAAAACAAGGAAGAGTCAATATGGGATCACCTCAAACAAAATATGAAAAAGAACCAGAATGGAAACCCATGCATTCTATTCAAGACCTCAATCGAGAGGCTGATTTGAAACCTAGACCAGCCACTACCGAATGGAAATATATAGATTATTCAAATGAAAAGGAGCCTACACTCGTTGCTTCTTCAGACATTCCAGCTGAACCACTTGAAGTTAGAGCAGACTTGGCCAATAATGCTGTATAAAACTTGTGATTTTTTTTTACCTTTAAAGAAAACTACTCGACCTGGTAAACGACTAAAAAAATTTACAAACTAGATTTCTGATCTCACCAAAAGCTACACAACTCTTGCAAATTATTCGGCTCATTAAATCTATTTATAGATATTGAGTCAATCTAGAAAACAGTTGGTTTTTGAGCTGAAAGATTTTTGCTCGGCTCTCAAGAATCTCTCAGCTCAGAGATTTGTAAAATTTGAAAAAAAAAAAAAAAAAAAAAAAAAAAAAATATATATATATATATATATATATATATATACTATATATATATAAAAAAATAACTGACTCATCTGGCTCTCTGACTCTCAAAAACACTTGGTTTCTGGCTTCATCGAAAGTTGCTGAGCTCTCAAGAATCTCTCAGCTCAGAGATTTCTAAATTCTCTCAACCGGATGTAAAAAAAAAAAAATAAAAAAAAAAAAAAAAAAAAATATATATATATATATATATATATATATATATATATATATATATACTATATACTGTATAAAATAACTGACTCATCTGGTGTCTTTTGTAGTTTATTTAAGTTCCCCAAATAATCTATTTACTCGTGATTTACAGAGCACTATAGATTCGATATATTTTAAGGAACCTTCGATTTCTTCCTCTAACTCATCATCATTTATTGCACATTCAATAGACTTATCTAATCCCTTTAATGTTTCCTTATACTTAAAAGAACAGTTAAATTGCCATTTAATATATCAAGATTTTTATCTTCCTAATTCAGTTCTTCATCTGTACGCCTGATTAATTTACTAACTCAGCTGCGAATTATTCTTCGTTTAACTTTAATTGCCTTTTTTCTTTTGTTACCCATGGGTATCCAGTGGGTATTGTTTTCGGTAACGACCTGAAATGATGTCCGATCCGAAATAAAGGTATGCCAAAAAAGGAAACAATGGAAATTGAACGTAAACAATGTTGGCAACAATGGAAGATCGGACAATGTTAAAGCGCATGATCGTGAAAGGAAAAGAATAGCCTGTTCGAAGCTTGAAACTCGTGCCCGCCAAAATGCCCTTCAACGGGAGCGTCGAGCTCTCAAGCGTCAACAGGCTATCAACCCTCACGATGACAATATTAAATGTGTTTAAACTCCTTCTCTTTACTCTCCCTCCTGTTCTTGTCCTCTCAAGGATACTTTTAATTCGTCCTCTTCAGTTACTCCTTCCTGCTCCCATTGCTTTTTGAACAATACTCATTCTGATTTAAACGACTACTCTCATGAGAAACAGTGGCTCAAAAGTCGAAGAACGTTTCTTTAAATCAAATTGCAATAATTTTTACTGTCGATTTGGATGAAGCTGACTTTTTGTAAAAACATGCAGTGATCATATTTTTGTAAAACGTAAACGCAACGTTCCAAATCTTGCAGCGAATTATGGCTTTCGATATCCTGAGCAACCCTCCTGTTTGTCTGAGTTGAATGACTTGGAAGAGCGTCTCGTTGCTCTTCGTATACCTTTCATGCAAATACGAGAGCTTGGTCGGGATCGTCAATATGGTATCAAGGGATCCGTTACGAACGTTCCTAACGACTTGCACAAATCGGTCGACTGTCTTCCTCGCAATGTAAACGATTCAGCCACTATCTACGTGAAATTGAAGAAACGTCTCTCTTTCAAATCGCACTTTATGTATCAATGCGTTGATCCCAATCGTGTTTACAATGCGGCTTTGTATCTAATGAACAAGCCTTTATACCAATCACAAAACGTTAATATTGATTTGGAATGGCTCGAAAAATTTCGAACAGAATCGTTTCCTGAAGGTTCAAATGCTTTTGCTGACCTGAATCTTATCTCTGATAAGAGATAAGATTCAGGTCAGACGACGATTATGAAGACCCATTCGTAAATCCCCGCTCCAGCCGAGACGGTCATTAATAAACTCAATACCAACATTGATGCTGGATTGGCATTAGCACCTGGTGAAGACCAAATTCCTTTGTCAGTATTGTTTGATGATCTTGCAGAAGAGCTCTCTTACCCAAGAATCTACTGTGGTGATATGCGTCGTTTTACGAGAAAGAAACCTCCCACCTACTCAGAGATTGTTAAATCTGAATTGAGACGTTATGATCGTCGAGGTGCTACCCTCAAAAAATTTTGTACAGCCATCAAAAAAATTTACATAAACTTCTTTTAAGTAGTATACAAATTTGTCTTCGAAACAAAATTCCTACCGATTCCTCTTTGACCGTGCAACAAGTTCAAGACCAACTATGTTTACGTCAACTCTTTTATAAAAATCAGGCATACAAATTCATGAAGATGATCAAATGCAGTCCGGCTCACTGGGAAAACGAAAAACATCGCGTGTGTGCTCAAATCCGACAATTTGGTATGCCAACACTCTTTTTGACATTGTCTGCTGCCATTTCATGTACCAATAATGCAAACACCAAAAATGCAGATACCCATGGGTAAACTGTACATCGGCATTAGACGATTACAATTTTTAGCATAATTATATTTAGAAAGATAATCAGATTTTGAATTAATTTTAAATTCGACCTAACAGGAGAGTAATTGGCCCGACAGGACTCGTTCTTTGGTTTCTTTTCTTTTTGTTAATTTTTATTTAGAATATTTCCAATTCTAATCGAAGAAATTTAAAACGAACACTTACCCTGTTCTTGTAAACTTCAAAACACTTCTAGAATATTGTAGATATCTTCCTGTAAACTTCAATTTTTTCGAATACTTCCCGGCCGATGCACCATTTTGTAACTACGACTATCTTGATTCTTTCTTTCGGCGGTTCTATTTTTATTATTAGCCGCAGCTTTCTGGTGGTTCGAGAAGTATTGATCAATCCATACAAATATTTATGGAATCTTCATTTATTTACAAAGATATACAGGGTTGATGGTAACAGTTCAAAGGCAAAAGCTCAACAGGAAGAAGAATGTTCTTTTTTAGAATAAAATCCACGGGTCCTGGTTTCCACAGCAACCAACAGCCCGTTTTCATATCACCAGCGCAATTCTGAATCGGTTCCAAACGATTTCTATAAAACTATCACGTGACGCTGCGTGGCGCGAACTAAAGCATAAAAATTCCAACAATAATAAAATAGTTTCTGTAGGATCTTCTTTCATCGTGTGTCCAAGGTACTATCCGATTTTTAACCAGACTCCGACTCCAAAAATGTTCCATTACTAACTCTGGTTCCAACAAGTGAGAAAGGAAAATGAAGGTATCGGAACAGAGAGGGTCTTCTGAATATAATCTTCAAGTGTTTAGAGCAGTGGTTCTCAAACTCTTTGAAGTCGGGGGCTCATTTAAAAACCTGTAAAAAATTGTTGTTGTTTGTTGTTTCTTATCCCACTTGGCTGGCCAAGCCCACACGTACTCATGATTGAAGGGGAAGGAAGTAGCTTCTGTTGTGATGGAGCACCCGTAGGTAGAAGTCTGACTTTGGCTCCGTGACGCTCTTACAGTCATAGGAGACCGGGATCTACGGCTTAAAGTGGATTCCGAACCACTACAAATATCCATGGGCATCGCCGGTATTCGAACCCTATACCTGTGGTACCGAGAGTCACAGCGCTAGTCCCTCGGTCATCAGACCCCTATTTATATATAGTACTCCTACAATTTTATATAATATGTATTGTATATACAATACATATTATATAAAAATTGTAGGAGCACTATATATAAATTTCTGAGAAATATGTTCTTATAGTTAAGTAAAATATTACAAAAAAAAGAATGTGAAACACATCCTAGGTTTATTATTATTGTTGTGTTTATGATAAACACGAGCTTATAGTGTCCTAGCGATATCTTAAATGTTTAAACATATATTTGAAAGGCAAACTTTCCTTCCCTCATTAATACATTGAAGATTTCTTCTCGTTTTTCTCATAAGATAAATTAATTTAATATTTGAGTTGAGAGCAGAAAATCTAATTCACATAAGTATAACTTGAAAATCGCAATAAAATTTTCTAAGAATTTTTAGATATCGGCATGCATTTTTTAAATAGAAATACAAAAGATTTCAAGAGACAATTACTTATGTTTAATCCACGATCAGTGGACATAACCACTTGTTCTTCTTCAGTTAATGTTAGATGATCAACTCCATAGAGTTCTATTTACAGATGGCGGAATCTTTAGGCTACAATGAAAATTTTTTGAACATTGAAAATCAGATAGACGCTAACGCTTCTAATAGGTCAGATGGAATTTTTTTCTAATGCAGCTGGCAAACACTTAGACAGTTGCCTTGGAGCCTCACTCAGCACCACCCAGGAGGTGTGTGTAGCTTGCAGATAAGCTATGGACGTGGAGTAACAATACCCCCCGCAATTCTGTACGCTCATGTTAGACTGGGACATATGGTTTAAAGTGGATTCCGAACCACTACAAACATCCATGGCACCGCCGGGACTCGAACCCGAAACCTTTTTGTACAGAGCGCTAGCCACTCGTCATTCAGATCCTCTGTTCGATGGAAGTTACCACTCCTAATTTACCGGCGCATTAACGCTGTTTGGTACTTTTTATCTGGATAGAAGTAGGAAATAAAGCAATCAGAAAGATTTGTTGTTTATAATGAAAAGTATCTGTGGTTGGGAAAACTGACAAGAAAAAAGAATAATTATATTTATATGGACTCGTATTTCTCTGGAATACCACAGGGTGTTTTTGAAATCTTCTAGGATGCACAAGTGCCCCGGCACACCCTTTGAGACCCACCGATGTTGCGATTTGAAATGAATTTATTTCAGCGAAACTTACGAAGTAAAATATTGATACACATTAAACAATATTCTGCTTTAAGGTAAAAATAAAAGTAACACAAAGGGAAAAAAAAAAAAAAACCCCATTTTTTATAGGACTATACTTACAATAGACACTTTCCTATTGTGATACATTTATTTTATTGTTAAAAGTTCTGTATGTATCTAAGTACCATTTCCGGAAAGAGTTCACATTTCCTGACCAGTAATAGGAATTCAGCCCCACTTCTTCTTTTTCCTGAGACGAACTTTTCCCTTCGAGGGAAAAAGAAGCCGGTACATCCTGGGAATTTTTTATTTATTATCAATTTTTGTTTTATCAATCCAATTTGTAATTAGGTGTGAACCTACTACGAAAATACAAAAGATAATATACTGTATATTTTCGTACATAAATTGAAACTATTTATCGTTTTTTTAAAAAATGTTTTCTTCACTTTCCTAAAAGATGTTTCAGCTTTTCTCATCCAATCAGAATTACGTTTGTTGTTGACTATAGTTATTGTACGCATACACCAACACGTTCTTTGTATTCCCGCTCTTTAACTCAAAATTTGGCGCCAATAGTGCAATTACAATTTTTAAAGAAATGGGTTTGATTTCTTTGTCTTATGTGGTTTCCTACAGTTCACAAGTAAGTAATTATATATTTTTTTAACATCGGTAATTATAAATAATATATTTTTTTTGCATATAATGTATTTCAAAATTGCTTCGAAAATGTCAATAGCAAATCATCGAGATAATAATTTATCTGAAAGATCCGAATTGTTTCGTTAGGATTTAAGCTTAAACCATTATTCATAAATTTCTTATTTATGCATTTAAATCAAGAAATATTCCTTAAACTTTGTTCTCAGCATTTGTTGATTGTACTCTTCAAACAACGATAAAAGTTAGTTGGGCGGAATTTCTGTTATAATCTTTGATGTTGTGTAGTTGTACTTTTAGTACCTTAAATATATATGTACGATATTTCAATAAGCTTGAAATATTGTAAATAAATGAAATAAAAAAGAACATTTAAATATTGATAAGTATTACTAGTTGGATATTACTAGGATTCTATGTACATTGTCTCGCAAAGTTTTTACATGTGTGTAATTTTCATTATAATTTCAAAAAATGTGGCAGAAATAATTAAAGTTTTCAGATAACTGAAGCATAAAAAGAATTTTAGTTTAGCTGAAATAATGCAGTGTGATTTTTTAGATGAAATGTTTTTAAAATTTTTTAAAAGAATGATTTTAAGCTTGAATAAATCTCATAAAAGCTACTGCATATGATTTAGCTTCTTGTGAAATTTGTCTGTTTCATATTAATTTTCAACAATTATAAACTTTATTTATTTTGGTTAGAACTTATTACATAAGTAAAATCACTTAAGATTTTTCATTTGTTTTTATCTAGAATGTATTTAAATAATTAAAATATCTCCATGTCTAAACATTAGGCAAACATACTTAACCAGGAATTTATAAATTAATTCATTTTTTTCCTTTTTAAAAATATGGTACTATTAAGCAAATCTTCAAACTATTAGTTTGTGTGATTGTAATATTTTTACAATGTAATATATTGTAAAGCAGATTGTGAATAGGTATTTAATCAAGATTTGAAAGGAAGGAGGAGGAACCCTCATGGAATGAAGCAAATCATTTAAAAAGTGTAAATTCATTGTAATGAGTTACAAAATATTTAGTAGAATTGTAATAATGCTATGATCTATGTACAGGTTCAAAAATAGTTTTAAAAAATATATTATTTAATCGATTGGATATGACTAATAAGAAATATTTTTTATTAACTTTAAAGAATCTGAAATTTTGAATTTCATTTGGCAGAAATAATAAAAAAAAAAAAAGTTTGCTTCCTTCTTAAATTGTTCCTTTTATATTTGCTGATAAATTATAAAACAAAAATCACTGTTGAGGGTTTATTAGGATTATGATCTTGAATGCTCAATTGTGGTTGCTTTACACTGGTGTATAATTTATTAAAATATTTATCAGTCACAAATTTGAATCTTATAGAGCAGTGTTTCCCAACCTTTTCTTGTGCCTAAGCCTTTTAAAATTCTTATCCTCTGTAACATACTACACACCTAATTTTTAATGTTTTTAAACCATTTATTTACTGAAAAACTTGAATGAAGGTTTTAGGAAGAAATCATTAGGAAATTGTTGAAGAACAGTGAATAGATTTTCAAATCATAAGATTTAGAACTTAAATTCAGATATGAAATAATTTCATTGAAGGATTTTTTTTTATATTATTTTAATTATTATTAATTAGTTATTCAAATCCTTGTGCTTAATGTTTGCTGCAAAGGGATTTCATGCTAGGTTCCAATTTAGTTCAGTCAGCTTTCCTTGTTGTTTTATATCCAATCTATTTCTTTTTTTCTTTAGCAGCAAATCATTTATGGCACAATCCACATTTAGCTAAATATGAAGATGGAAATAATAACAATAGTTTGCTTGCACATTTGGTTGAATTTAGATATTCGATTTTTGTTTCCGCAGCTTTAACTCGCTTATCGTGTTGCATTTCTACAATTACTTCTTGATACTATATATTTGAGCTACCAAACAAATTCACTAAAATTGACTGTGACCATCCAGTTTAAACTCAGTTTGTTTCAAATAAAAAAAATCTTTCTTTGAAATCAGCTGATAAAATTTTCAGATAATTGATAATAACAAGTAACATAACAGTCACTTCACATTATTGGAGTCAATATAGTTTTTCAAAATTTTTGTTAAAAATTTATTTCTGACTTAATTCAATAAAGGTAATGAAACCTGATATCTTTTCTTTTTGCATCAAAAAAGAGTTTGTTATTTGAAGTTGGCTATTTAATATATTTAGTTTTTCAAAGACATGGGTTAGATATTTCTAAATGCTTTATCTCATTAACTGTTAAAAAACTTCTCAGGTTTGTCATTAATATCACTAACTGTATCAAATAGTTCCATAAATCTTTTCAAGCAGTTCTCTTTTAGAGAGCCTCTTCCTTTAATATAAAATAAAAAGTTTCACATGGTTTTCATAAAACAGCTTAAAGAAATGCTAACTTTTAGCATTAGCTCAACTAACAATCTTAACTTTATATTTGATTGTATTTTTATTCTGCATCATTATGCGGCCCATGGTAGATTAAAGACGTCTGTCTATTGGCAAGATTTCAGGGCAGGAGATGCTTTTCTTTCTGGGGGTAGAGGTTTTCAGCCCTATGTCAGCAATCTACAATCATATTAAAGCTTCTGGGAAGCTATGAGTACAGGTGCAGTTCGGGCACTACTCACTAAACAACGCAGGGCACCTCTGCAGGACCCGACGTCTGCTTAGCGGCAGAGTGCCCAATCCACTTTTCGGCCATCAGGCAATATTTTTATTTAAAACGAGGCTTAAAATATTTTTAACTCACATTTTTCCTAATATGTATGCACCACAAGAAGCATTCCTGAATTCTCATGAAATCTGAGAAAGCTTTTATTGAACTTGATTGTACTAATAATTGCTGTATTAAATTATATTATTACATTAATCGATATCGACAATAAAGCAAATATATATTGACTATTGTTTCGATATTATGGAAACGTGTTACAAAAGGAAATTCACATTGAAGGGTATAAAATAAATTTTTATTGTTTTATGAGTTAAAATACTAACTTTGTTTCCAGCCTTTAGTGCTCATTGAATTTTAAAGAAAACGATCTGAAGAGCTTTTTTATAATTTTGTATGAATTTAACAAATTTTCTTACAAATTATTTGTTGTAATTAATATATAAATTTATTGATATTTTTAAGAGATTTTTAATTATTTCTATAGGATGAAAACTACAAAGTAGAAAAATTTGCTTTCTGGTCCAGGTTCTAAGCCCTGGCACTTTGTGATTCTTATGACAAATCAGGTCGATCTTGAAGCTGTTTCCAATTAGAGAAAGCTAGTTGCTCTGTTGACTTCTCATTGATATTGGTAAGCATGATAAAAATTGTCTCGTATTACTGCTGGAGAACAAAGTAATTTGAGTTAGACATGAAACTACTACTACTACATCACCTACATCACTGTGCCTAGAGTTGAGTGGCCCATTTACAGTTTGAGGTGGAGAGAGAGAAGTTGGATGGGCTCTGTGATGCTCTACGGTCTAGCAGCATGGCTTAAAGTGGATTCCGAGATCACTACAGACATCCATGCTGGCACTGCCGAGGATTCAAACACTGAAACACTGTGGCTCTACAAAGCACTGTCGACATAACCACTCAGAAGCCATCCTGGCCCCTAGTTTGACATAAACTCCCTTAAGTTTGTTTTTCCTCATAAATTAAACAAATTTCTTCAAGCATAAGAAAAATTTTCATTATCTCCTGCATAGTTGCCAGATTTGTAAATATAATTGTGCTGACTGAAGGAAATAACTCTATTCAACATGCATGAAGCAGAACTTAGTGTAGAAATCATGACGAAAAACGAAAACCTTTGAAATATTTTTAATTGCAATAGCTAGCAGATGAAATAAAATAGCTGCTTTGAGGGCAAAAGAAAAACTGTTTTCATTAAAAGGCTCTTGCACTTTTTGTGAATTACGGACACCCGAGTTTGTGAACAAGAGCTGGCGTTTTTTAATTGTAAAAATTTTTACAGAAAAAATGCTTGTCACTCCCTTAGCTGTCATGACCTTTTTGGTGTCAAATATTCGAAGAAAACAACTTTTTAAATGGTGCTGGGCTAAATAAAGTTGCAAAAATGTAAAACGGCGCGTTTTTCCAATACTATTTTTGGATGCAGCGTAGTTACAGAATTATAAGTGGGTTTATTACTCCTGTTACTTAGTGTATGCTTGTTTATGGGACGTTGAAATGCTTGCTTATGTTACTTAAGCCTGTGTATTTCTAAAATTCAAATTGTGTTTTGTCAGACAATTAAAGGTCAATTTATGAAATAAAAGTAGATCAAGATGTTTATTTATTTTTCTTTGCCGTTGTGTTTCTTGTTGTATGCCATTTTTTTTATAAATAATTCTACTAAATAATGGTAGTTACTTTGCAGTGTACTTCCATAGGATGAGTGATTCTTTTCTTTGCACTAGTCATACTACATTTTATATGATTCCAGTACACCTATGTAACTCTATGAATTCCTAGAAATCCCATATATTTCAATAACCCCATATAAACCTATGTAAGTCTACTATCTTTATGTAAACATATGTAATTTTTGTAAACCTACGTTTTCATAACTCTATGTAATCTGGCTGATTCCCATAGTTAGAAGTACATTCCCTTAACCTTGCATGCATTCCTATGTATTCCACTATCTTATATATATTCGAGAAGTAATATTACGTAATCTACTAATTCCACTATATGTATTTCATAACCATATGCTTGATAAATCCTCTCTGTGTATTCCAGTTAGCTTATAAAATCTATGAAGATTCCCACTATGTTTAGTAGAAGTCCCATAACATTATATTATCGTATGAATTCCACTCTATATGTTCAAGTAACTTCATGAAATTGTATGAATTCCACTGTCTCTATAGGCTCAAGAAGTATTTCATGAAGTGTATGAATTTCACTGTTCTATGTATTCCGGCTTTATGTAATCAATGTATCATTATGTATGCGTTGCAATAACCGTATATAATCAGAATTTCACTATCTATATGTTTTCCGAAGTTACCCTATGTAATCCCATGATTTCCACTAACTTTATGTATTCAGCAACCTTATGTTATCCATGAGATTCCCTATATCTATATATTCCAGTAATTTTATGTAATCGTATGAATTTCCGCTATCTTTACTTAAGCATAAACTTGTGCAATCATATGATTCCACTATATATATATGTTTCATAATATTATGCATGCACTATCTCTATGTGTTCATAATATTATATGTTTCAGACCCCTACTTTATCTGTATGTATTCAATAACCTATGCAATCCTATGAATTCCACTATCTGTATGTATTCCGTAATCCTATGTATTTAATCATAATTCCAGTAATACTATGTAATCCTATGAATTCCCTATATCTATATATTCAAAGTAACTTTATATAATAGCATGAATTCCACTAACTGGTTAATCCATAGCTTTATGTAATCCTATGAATTCCACTATAGATATTCACCTTAATATTATGTAATTAATTCCACTGTCTTTATGAATTCCATAATATTGTGTAATCAATTTCATGAATCTCATGTATTCCAGTAACCCTATATAATTCTAGAAATTCCATTATTACTATGTAACACAATGTAATTTAATATCCTGAGAAGAAATCTTATGTGTTTTTCGTATTTTTAAGTAGTATTTATATTTTAGTATCTCTATGTAGAATTATGATTCAATATTCTTAGAGTAATCCTATGCCTTCTGGTATCCCCAAGTAATGTGTATTCCAGTGTGTCTCTGTATAACTCTATGTATTAAAAGATGGATTGCAAACAAACTCATCTAAGTGAAGAAATAGATTCTGATTGTCTGCTTTTCTTTTAAATTATTTCAATTAAAAAACTAAAAGCATACATGTTTTTATGTCCTAGTAGTTAATTAATACTGAATCACTTAAGATTGTTATTTTAATCAACATTATCCGCTTTTTGTATCCCTTAATTTTGGTAAATTTCATTGACCTGCAGAGGAAAAATTGCTTCAAACTTGCACTTTCTTTTTACATTCAATAAAAAATACTGTCCTTTGTTGTCCTGATGGCTGGAAAGCTTAATACGTAAC
>BPLR01011777.1:0-17514 GCA_021605095.1 Caerostris extrusa | reverse complement strand
TACGTATTGCTGCATCAAAAGGTGGAATATTTTATCAAATTTTATTTCTGCATAAAAAAGAAATTATTCAACCCTCAATAAAAACAAAACCAAAACATTAAATCCAAACAAGATGGACAGGACGTTTTGATGGCATTCATTCTTCTTTAAAAGTTATGTTTGTCGAATTCAAAAGCACTAACAAAAAACTATTCTATTAAACTCAAAAGCAGATACATCCTGAATTACAAATTTATTATGTTACTGGTTTTTCATTGCAAAATTTACAGACAATCGATACAGCCTCTAAAGCACTTCAAACTAAAACTAGACCTTTCAACCACTTAAAACTCTTCAAGTCTGTCTGAAGAACTTTAAAAACAAACCAGAAAAAAAAAAGCAAACAATACTATGGCGGAATTTTAACCCCGAATTTCCTAGAACTTCAGAGAAAGTCATCATTTTAACAAATTTGAGAAGATCAAATCTCCAACATCCCAAAAGCTTAAGTGAACTACCATGGACATCATCATTTATCAACTAAGATCGCGATTAAACGAAATTAACGAAATTAGTTTCCACAATCTTTAACCCCCTGCTTTGCAAAATTTAAATGACACCGAATTATTGAAAAGCCAAGAATCTTTCGATGTATATAAAAAGGATATATCTATCAAATTTACAAAGGAAATTCTCAGTTTCCCTCCATAAGGGAAATAAAAAAATCTCATTTATTATAAGGAACCTTTTATGTCTTCAAGATTTCCTGAACTGATCACTACATTTATGTTATTTGTAACAATTCCTGTGTGACTGCTATTAGTGCTGATGATCATTCTCGAAACTTAAAAACTGCATAAAATCTATTTAAAAAATTCTATGCGAAAAAGACATAGTTACGCAATATTATTCTATCCATCGAACATTTGCATGGCCTGAAACTTGAACTTTGATGTTGTCATTGACACTTTTGATAGTCAGAAGCCCGAAAAGGGAATTTCCTTGGTCAAATACAATTTTAAAAATTAATTCAATTTCAATTTAATTCAATAAAATTCCCTTTAAATTGTAAGTATTTTAGTATCAACCAAAAATAATATATTATTTGGTCCCTTATTAAGAAGAAAATACAATGATGATATTTTTTTGCATTGAATTACAACATAGCAATATGTACTCCTAAACAATGTATTAAGATTCATTTGGTAAAATAGTACACAAAAAATTTTAAGTGATTTACTACTACCTGAGTCATGCCAAGTAGATAATTTTTGAGGAAATTCATATCATTATTGCTTGCTTTTAGTGCTTTATAAATCGATTTTAAGAACTCAGATTTTTTCAGAATTTATTCACCATAACGCTCCTCTAATATTTGCACCAGCTACCTTCCTTAAGGATTTCTCAGCATGAGTTTTCAGTGCTAGAGCAACAATAAAAAAAAAAAAAAAAAGGCAGTTATTACAGCATATTGCATATTTCCATTCCTATTCGCTTTTTTAACGTCCCATCTATTCTAACTTTGTAGCTGTTCCACCGCTTTCACATGCATAAAGGTCTTAGAATCATCATTTAAATATTTTTTTAGCTATGGAAACTAATTGTTTGACATTTTACATCACCTTCGACATCCGGAGCTTCTTCACCTTTCGGCCACTATACTATAATTTTTATTTTCTCTTATATATAAATATATCGTATTTTTTGAAATCATAATGTAACAAAGAAAATGAACAAATAAAAACATTCTCGGAAATTTTAACCAAAATGAGAAATGCTGGGGGAGACATGCCTTAATATATAAATCAAAGATTCTCAAATTATGTACTAGGGGTGTATTGAGAAGCCTGCAACTTTCCTGGCAAGCGTCATGAACTACAAAATTTTCATAATTTTTCATTTCAAGTTTCAATTCATTATATATGTTTTTGATATCAAGTAATCTGATGTTTAATATCGATGCATTTCTATGGATTCAAGACGTCGGTTTACCATAAAAAGTATTTCCTTTATTATTGTAACTAAGAAAGAGAATCTTACTGATAAATGTTTTACTTTAATACGCCCAAAAAAAAAAATTTAGCAGCCAGAATTTAAATGAAAGTAAATATCCCTTTCTGAGGGTTGAAACATACTTTAATTCCACTTGCGACTTTTTATTCGCGCGAAACTGGGCTTTCATTGGTATGAAAATTTATGTCACGAAAATGGACTCTGTAAGAACATTTGCCCAATTTGATATGAAAGATGTGAGAAAATGACGACTAAAAGACTCCCACAAATTATAATTCTTCAAATTTGTTACAAAATATTTCTTTTTCTTTGTCTCCTTTGCCTTTTACCTAATGTCACTGTCAGCAAAAGTGCTAAAATCGAACTAAGCAAGTTTAGAAACTTCTGATTTAAAAATATTATTATTATTATTATTATTATATTAATTTGTGAATATTAAAGACAGATTATTCTTGAATTAAATTTTAAAAATGTATTACAATTTTCATTAAGAGAAACAATTGAAAAATTTTGTTTCTTGGTTGCTCAAAAATAAATAATGACGAAAAGAAAATTGGTTTAAAAATACAATATTTTGATGAAAAAATGAATTAATCTTTGTTTTTTACTTATGATAATTTTTATTCAATGCTTTTTGGCATTTATTATGGTAGCTGCATCTTGATTTTATGTTACATTTTCAATTATGTTATTTATCTTATAAAATATAATATATGTAAAATATTATTTATCGCTGATTTTCTCTACATTATAAATATGATGATTTGATATTAATAAATGTTATTCTTAAAAGGTTTAATTAGGGTACAAAAAATATCAATAATTATTTAAATTGTTACAAAGTGTGAAAAAATGTTTTGAATTATTATTCAAAATTTTTTTTGTTTAAACTGTAAAAAAAAAAAAGTTGCTTCATGATTCTACTCATACTTGCTAAAATATAACTGATTGAAATTAATTCTGAAATATTTGTGTCTTAATTGCGAAAAATAATTGTGTTGCAGCTGAAATTATATGTAGACTTTTCAAATTTGTAAATTTGTTAGGAACTTTGATTTAACCAATCATATGAATAGTGTATCTCTTTTTCAACATTTTCATACGTACATTCAGTACCATTATTCATTTTGTTTTAAAACTTAATTTTCAATCATTATATAATTTTATACAAAATAATTGAGTATTCTATATAACCCTAAAAATTAATGTAAATTTCAATAAAGAGATTAAATTATTTGCAACTAAAGAAGCATAAAAAAATTTAATTTTATAGTTTTAAAATACAATGCATATAAATATAATGAAAAGTATTCTTGATCCTGTTGCCATTTATTATGATCTTGAAAAAAATTGATTAAGATAATTTTTAATGACGTATTTTTAGTGGTTTGATGGCAGTTGCTATTTCATTGTTTTTAAAATTAACTCTTTCCATTGTAATTATCAAGTGTTTCAATTACCTATAAATAAAAATGCAAATAGTTTCAAACAAACTTTTAATAGATAAAAATAAAAGTATATATGTAACAAAAATATAATAAATATTCGAGTTTGCATTGCTCTTTGCTTTGTTACGTTAAAACAATAAGAAAAAACCTGAGTTCTTTTCTTTTTTTAATATTAAATCACTACTTTTATATTTTAGAAAATTAGCCACAGAAATACAAGCGACAATTAGAAATTTGACGAAAAAAATTTGCATTAAAACATATTCTCCTCCTCTAAAGTAAAAAAAAACAATAAATAAATATGATATAAAAATAAATAATTTATAAGAATTAAATTCGATTTTAAAAGAATTAAAAAAAAAAAGGATGAACTAGAAATATTTAATATTTTGTTAATTTTATTTAACTGTTACTTATCCAAAATCTTAATTTCAAATGAAAGCCATCGCACAAATGGGATGACAATGCGCTTTTATTAATCTTTTTTTATTACACTTCTATAGACAAATTAAATTTAATTCTACGTTTAAACAAACTATCACACATCCCACCTTTCAAAGCTACATTTAACAAACTTTTCCCACATCTGTGATTTGTTCATAAATAATACACAGAACATATTTTCTTAAATTTATCTCTCTTTTATATATTTATTATTCTGATAATAAAGCTAACAGTGGTCTAAAATTTTAATTTAATAAAAAAAAAACTCTGTACTTTTAGCTGCATATATATTATAATGCTTACAAAATATTTTTAAAAAATGTCTGACAACAAACAAGTGTAACATTTGGTGGAAGATTATGCGGCAAATTTTCTCAGATAACAAATGGGTGCACCGAAAATCTCCACCGCTTTTTCTTTCAGTTCTTGAAAGATCTGAAACAGGTGATCTGAACAGTCCCAGGAATTACCTAAAAAATGAAATAGGCATATTACAATTAATAATTTGAAACAATTTAATATCTGGTAGATATAACAAATACAAAAGTCTTTAAAATTTAATGCATAGATTATCATTTTACTTATAAATTATCAGTATTTTCTTGTATTATTATTTATTTATAAATTATAAATCTCACAAAATATCAAATTTTTATATGCTTCAAATGTAAGAAATTGAGTAAAAGCTATTAAGTTATAATAAATACTAAATTTGAAATATAATTTAAAATTTTTGAGCACAAATTAGCTTTTAACAAATTTAAAACTTTAATTTGTGCTTAACTTTATTAATCTTAAAAAAATATGTAAAATTAGTACAAATTAATCTCAAATGAAGAAGAAAGAAAAAAAAAATCTATTGATTCTTGTTTTATAAAAGTTTGACGTAAATTTTCATGCAATATTGCCAGTTCTAAATATTTGACGATGAATAAAATTAAGTCTTTTTTTTTTTTTAATTAATAAAATTTAATAAAAATCTTGCAAAAACTTGATGGATAAAATTATTTCGTTTCTATTCCAGATTAACAAATATAATGTTTTAATTATTATTTTCAGAAATAATGAATTATTCATTTTTAAGATCCATTTGGGTATTAATGAATGTTTCAAGAGTAAATTGTATTTAAGATAAAAATTAAAATCTTTAAAATTTAAAATAATGTCAATGTGATAATAGAATTTTTGAAATAGAAAAATAAGAACTTTTAAAAATAATAGTAGGATACACCAAATACATGCAACATTGTAAAACTAACATAAAATTTATTAAAATATGTACTTCCATATTTTCATTTATTATTATATAAAAAAGATGATCAAGATTATAATGAAGATTTATTAAATAAAATTTTTTTGATGTAATTATTAAAAGATATAATATTGCAATAACTTTGAAGCATTCGTAATTATCAAATGAGTTTTTGATGAAGAACAAATAGAAATCATAAAAACAACTTTTGAGGAAGTTCTGTTAGAAAATGAATCATTCATTAGCAAAGTAAAGTTTTCCTTTTGTTATTTTCCTTAGATCTTTGTAAAATTCTGTATTTTTAAAACTCATAAATAACTTTTAAATATGAAAAAAAAAAAATCATATTACTTTTTATATATAATTATTTATTATTTTTATACATAAATAAATTTATATGTTTTATCTGAGTTTAAAATGAATTGTATCATTACTTTCATTTTATGTACACATTAAAAATTAATTAGGAATTAGTAAAATTTATTCTATGGACATTTTTTATCTATGATATTAAATGAATAATTTTCTATTTGTTTAAAAATTAGTTAATGCCGGCATAGATTTTGTTAAAATTAAGTTTTAAAAAAATATAACTATCAAATATAATTTAAAAAATGTTGATACTTTATAACATTACTTTAAAAACTTTCTTGTTAATTTATTTTATAAATTAATCAGAACTCGTGAAACTTAAAAGGAATTTAATTGACAGAAAATATTAATACTGTAAAATGGCATTAAAATATTTTTTTAATGAGTTATTTTATGAAGATAACTAATTCCGTGAAGAAGGCGAATTATGCATTGCACATGTAAACCTACATAGCATTCAAATTTTAAAAATGGTAGGCCTTTTCACTTTATGCATTTATCTTATTTAACACAGAAAATATAAAATTAGAAAACTAACCTGCAATCCTCAATTGCTGCACTCGCACATTATGTGCAAAATATTGTCTTCTGATTGTGCTGAAATTATTGTAACTAATGTCCAGTTCGATAAGATTTCTGACGTTCTTGAGGCCGTGTTTAAACATCTCCAATCTGTTGCTTTGTAGTTTCAGGGTCAAAAGCTTCGGAAAGGGATGACTGGTTACAGCATCGATGTTCTTCAGTTCGTTTCCAGAGAGGTCGAGAGATTGTAAATATCTCATTTCTTTAAAACAATCATCGTCTATTGATTTCAAGTTGCTATTCGACAAACTCAGTACCTTCATGTCTTTTAAGGGACTTAGCAATTTGCAAATATTTTTCAAATAATTACCTGACAGATCTAAAGTAACGAGGCCATTTAGACTTTCGAAAAAGTCCCCCTTTATTTTAGTGATATAATTATTCGATATATTTAAAGTTCTGAGGCTCTTCAAATGTCTCAAACCATTTTCGATTTCTTCGAGTTTGTTGTTTGCTAGATTAAGAAATTTTAGATTTAATAAATCATCAAAATTGCCTACAATGTCGACTATGTCATTGCTTTCCAATGAGAGATGCTTCAGCTGTGTGATACCTTTCAGCTCGCCTTTGATGTCCTGAAGTCTGTTGTTTCCTAACCATAAATACTCCAGATTATTGAGATGGATCAGAGTTCCATTCAAATTGTAAATTAAGTTACCAACGAGGTTGAGAGAGTCCAAAGTTCTTGGAAAAGAATTCCTTTCAATGCTGGATATTAAGTTCTCAGAAAGTATCAGACTTTTTAATTGACGGCTTTCTGTGAAAGATTGATCTGTGATCTTCAATATGAAATTACCAGCCAAACTCAAAGAAATTAGAAATGGAAGGCGTTTGATGGCTTCGATGGGAAATTCGGCTAACCTGTCATCAGACAGTATCAAGATTCCGAGGGCATCTTGCCCGAGGAAAGCATCATCGTGGATCCGTCTGATGTTGCTTCCATTGACGATTATCTTTGTAGCGAGTACGTTTTCAAAAGCATGTTGCGGTATTTGGAATGTTTGCATATTCGAGATCGACAGGGTCGGCAATGGATTGTTAAATCTGTGCTCCAGTACACTTTGAACGATCTCCAAATTTTTGACATCATTGCAACGGACTATCTTTCTTGGAAATGAAGAGCAAGTGCAAGGATAAATCTCGTCTGGATGCGGGCATTCGAACTTGGATCTCTTCAACGGTACAGCATAGCTCGAGCAGACGAGAGCTACTGCCAGAATCAACTTAGATAAGGATTTCATCTTTGAACAAGTAAATATCTTTCAAAATATCTACCTCTTTTATGCGGAAAGGAGGAGCGCAGGGTTAAAGTATTCCCTCTATAGAATTCTCTTCCCTTATTTTATCAGCTGGTTCTCTGGCTCTCCGGTAAGTCGTATATTTGTCAATAAATCTCAGCGTGATGTTGACGGCCATAAATGAATTATCCTCTTCCTTTTTTTCGTCTGTGCTCTTCCACGGATTGAGTGGAAAAGTGAGATATGAATGGGGCATAGAAGGAATCGGGCTTTTAAATCCCTCACGAGCTGTTCACGTGATCAAGTAGTGAATCTAGATTGGTTGATGATTTCGACCTATCGTAATGACAAACGGTCCTTCTAGGAAGCAAATGCGACTAAAGGAGCTGGATGATGAAAGAAAATTGAATTGACAGTAGTAAGGAGGAAGATAAAAAAATTTTCCTTTACGAGCATAACATTTTCTATTTAGCGATCACAGGATTGAATTGGGTGGGGTGGATAAAAATACATTTATCACTTTTTTTCTTTCTTACTGCTACTAAACAGAAATTAAGTTCATGGTGCTTTTTTTTTTGTTTTATTCGATCTTTGTTACTTATAACCGTTGAAATTGCTCTGAATTTATAAATGACAGTTATTATTGTTTATAATGTTCTTATTTTTATAATTTACAAACATGCATTCATAATTTTTTTTCTATATACAGTTTTTAAAAATATCTATATATTGGTTTGCTAATTAGATTTTCATTCATCGTGATAAATAAAAAACTTCCATCAGATAATTAGAGGTAAATAAATTTACAAAATTTAACGTGGTGATAAATATTTCGTAAAATCCTTAAATAAATGTGTATACTCCAATAATTATCTATATAATTTAAATTTACTCTAGATGATTATGAACGTCATGGTATCTTTTAGTGATCTGTGCATTACTAAATTTATTTCTAATTAATCTGGGGAATATTACTCGAAATTAAAAAATTAACTAAAAGCAAAAAATGAAATCGTATGTCTGTTAACAAAGTTAAGCAAATACGCAATAAAGTAACAGTACTTTTACATAAATCACCATACACAGTTCTCGATTTTTAAAGAGTTTTATTTATTTATTTTTCTTTTCTGCATTTATGCACGTGACTGTTTAAATAAAATGTTAACTTTTCCTAATAAAACCAATTTCATGAAAATAATTTTTATATGAACTACAGTTACAGCAATGCAAAAATTTTCTAAACAGATTCATAACTTATGAACCATTAAAATAGTTTCATTTGAAAAATGTAAGAAGCAAATATAATATAATAGTTGCTATCGAGATCATTTAGATTTATTCTAGGCAAATCAAATTTAGATGGTCTTTTAAATGATTTACAAATAAATTTATTTTACAAATGATTTACAAATACATATATATTTTATGAGTGAATGAAATATTTTTAGAAGTGAAATTATTGATTAATTAATTTTTTTATTGGAAACAGTTGTTTTTCAATCGGTTTAATTTCATATTTTTTCACAATTAAGATAGTTGTATTTTTTTGTTGATTATTTTAAAGCAATAAAATAGCTAAGCTGAAACTGATTGATTAATATATATATATATATATATATATATATATATATATACGATTTCAAAAGATCAAATATATATTTTTAGTTTAGAAGAGAAAAATTAAATGTATTTTTAAAATAATGTCTTCTTAACAACTAATTTTCTAGAAAACTAGAAATAAAATTTCATTGATAAACAATGAAATTAATAAACTTGAAAGTAAATTCCAAAGGTTTCTTCTTAATCAAATAGAAACTAGTGAAAATTGCAACAAATCAGCATTTATCATTTAAGATAACATTTAATCTTGCTCGTAATCATACTTTCTCTTTTCACTATCAGAAAAGTCTTAGATATGTTTGTTTTGTCCTTGAATTTCAATTGATTTCATGACATTTGAAATCGTGCATTGCAACTAAAATTAATCAGATAATTTAGATAGAAGAAGTAATAAGTAACGAGAAATAATACATCATTAAATTAATTGAAAGTCTTTTTTTTTTAACAGTAAATTCAATTAGTTAACTTCAGTTAGTTATTATTTGTTCAATGACAACGAATAAAAAATATGATTTATTATAATGTTTAAAATTTTCTTATGACCCACAATTGACCTTGAATCATTTGCGCATTTTTTTTTCGCCAAAAGCAATGCTTTATTAACACACAAAATTCCTTTTTATCCATTTTTTCAAACTAACAAAAGTTGCTTCACTAAAAATGCTATAACTCACATACTAATAGTGCAACAGATGTCAAATTTATACACGTGTTTTTGAAGGTTAGGGCTAATTAAAAATCATATGGATTTAATACTAGTAGTGCCATCTATGTGTCAACCTACGAACTTTTCAGCCTACCTGTTATGGTTGCTCTTAAAGCACCATCCACTAGAGAGAACAGTTGAGTCAGCGTCGCTAACCAGTTATAAACCTGTTTTTCAACCCTTATGTGTCTCAGTCCGGCTTCGACCAGAGTCGGTATTTTCGCTCATCAAAGGGATTTTTTTCTGTCATTTATAAACTGGCTCGTTTCTCGTTCGTAAAGGGAGATCGAGTCGTTTCTTTCACTCTCTAGTCTGGACGCCGCTTTAAAGAAAGGGTGCTTTTCTAAGGATTCGTGAGAAAAACAAAGAAACTACACACTCAGATAACAGCGAAGCAAGATAGCAATCCATTATCATTTAAGTGATCCTTCTTAAGCTTATAGTAATCTAATTATATTGTATTCCTTAGAAAAATCTTGAGGCAACTTCTATCTATGTTCTACACAAGCTCCGATGTTAACTTGTGCAAGCTAAACATGTATAAAGGAGAATATAGTTTTGATGAGCGTGTTACTACGTAATTTAAGAGCGGGATTAGATAGAGACTGCGATAGTGTGTACGATCCACTTTGATAACCAGATTGTCTTGTAAAACTGCGCACACATTTGAATGTGAAATTTCTAAACACCGCACAGGAAATTGATTCGCTGCAATTTCGACAAAAATCGAAAGACGTGGTCCGTTTGTCAACAATGAGAGTGGATGCAATATTGCTCCATTTCTATCAGCTATGTGTCCTTAGGAGTAGATGCAATATTGCTCCGTTTCTATCAGCTTTATGTTCTTAGGAGAAGAGATACTCTTGCTCCGTTTCTATAATCTTTGTGCCCTTAGAAGTAGAGGCTATATTGCTCCGTGTCTATCAGCGTTGTATCCTCAGGAATAGAGGCAATACTGCTCCGTTTCTATCAACTTTGTGTTCTGCATTAAAAATTACGACCTGAGAAATGACGGCTGATAGCTTTCTTATAGAGAGAGGTGACAAGGCCCCTTTTTTTTCGAGTTTAAACTTCAACAGGCTGGGACAAACGAAATTCTGCATTAGGTGCTAAGTGTCATGGAATATACTATGCAGAACATGTGATTCCTAATATAAAATAATTTTTTGATGTTTTAATTGATAAGGTCGTAGTTGGCTGTTCAAAGCGCGGAATTTGATATTTATGATAATTTAATCACAGATTAAAAACATTTAATAAAAATTTTACTTTTTAATACTGTTTTAAATGATATTAAAACTAAATACAATATTTTTCTGTTTAGTTAAAACGTTAAACGTTTCAGCAATATTGAGCATATTATTCATATACACTATCTGGAAGAAAGTGACGGGACACCCCTCGAAAAGTAGAAAAGTCGACAATACAGCACAATACACATGCACAATAATAGGTATCACGTGTCAGCCATATCCTATAAATACTCTGTGGAGTCGACTTTGTTTTTTGTCAAGATGCCGCCACGGGAAGAGTTGTCTGAGTTCGAAAACGTGTGTTGGTTGGATTGCATCTTGCCAAGGTGTCAATTAGGGAGTTATCCCGTCTCCGTAACTGTTCAAATTTTTGTGTGTCGCTAAAGACTTGTCAGAACAAACCCCGAAGTGGACGACCTACAGTTCTCACCAGCAGGGCCGGCGGGTGCTCGGCAGAGAGATTCGAAGTAACCGTCAAACATCCATGGATAACATCGCTAATGAGTTTATTGGCCGTTTCAATGAATAAGGCCCATAAGTTAGGTTACACTGACGTTTTTTGATTACGAAAACCAACAAGAAAACGCTCCTTCGATGGGCCAAAGACCACCGTACTTGGACTCTGGATGACTGGAAACGCGTCGTTTGGAGTGACGAGTCACGATTTACCCTTTTCCGTTCCGATGGACGTGTTTTATGGCGTTTACCAGGAGAACGCCTTTTGCCCAGAGTGTTCGTCCCAACTTAAAGTTTGGTGGAGGAGGATTGACGGTATGGGCCTGTTTCTCCTGGTATGGGGCTGGCCCACTGTTTGATGGTGCGATGAAAGCCGATAGATACTGTGATATTCTCGACAATCATGTCCTTCCCCCTTTATAATTACGGTATGGATGATTGCTGGTATCAAGACGACAACGCAACATGCCATTTTAAAAATTAATTCTTGTTGGTATGTGAACAACACCCTTAAACGCATATTGATCTTAACCTTGAACATCTCTGGGACGAATTGGAAACCACACTCCCCAAAAATGGAACTTCCTGTTAAACATTTGGAACTATGGCTAATTTAGTGGAAAGCATGCCCAGAAGGGTTGCAGCTGTGATCGCAGCCAAAGGAGGCCCTACCTCCTATTAATTTTAATAAATATGGGTTTATGTCGTTATAGTGTCGTGTCCCGTCACTTTTTTCCACATAGTGTATATTGAGCAATATTTCAAATTTCGAAAAAATAATTTTAATAAGAGACGAAGACGTCAATTTTTTTCTTAGTTTTACTTTTTTGAAATTTTAATTCATTTTAAGATAAGTTTTGGTATTAAATAACTATATTCAACGAATAAAAAATTAGATTTTTTTTTCTTTTGGAATTGTAGAGGTTTTTAAAATTATTATTACCTTTATTGTTATTATTAAAAAAAATTATAGTTTTTGCATCTCAGGCAAAATATGATTTTTTTATAATTTGAGATGAGAGTAAGTTTTAAAAATTAATTCTCAAATAACACCCTTACCATATTTTAACTCTTAAAAAAAAAAAAAAAAACTAGTTGACTCTAATGAAAAAGAAGATTGTTCTATGAACAATCTCTTTTTTTTTTCTTGGATCATTTTAAACTTCGATAGATCCTTTTTAACTTTGATTTTTTCTTGGTTCGCATTTAACTTCGAATCACCTGAAATTTTTAAAATTAATTAATAGGAACAAATAAATTTGTCCTAGTGTTAATAATAACCGACATTGATTCGAATCGGCTGAGGAGATTCGATGGCAATTGTGACAATGTGTGCCCAGCGTCTTGCATTTTTAATCAGATTGTCTGGTGGCAGTTTACTGGGTTTATTCCCATACAACACATAAATGTGGGACAGTTGAATCCGGTAGGCAATGTCATCGTCCATCGGTAGGATGCTCGTTTTATACGTAAATAGAACACAAAATAAGTTATTTTTTTGTGCATCCCATTTGATATGTATAGATTAAGAATAAGTTCTATATTTCAATTATTGGTTAAATAGGAATGTTATTTGAGCTTTATTACAGATTTCATGAGGAAACGTGATAAATGTTTTGAATTTTTATTTTTAAAGTTATGCTGCAAACGCTTTCATTTTCACTTTTAATATATAGAATACTTATCATGAAGTTTAAAAAAATTATCAAAGATCCATTATCAACAAGTTTTTAAAAGTATTGAAGACCGACCTTACTTTCAATCTTAAGTGTTGAAGTCTTTAGCCGAGATAAAGGGAGGTAAAATTGAAGGTCAGGAATATATATGATAACTTTATTAAAGAAAAAAATTATAATTTTGTTTTATGTTGAAAATAATGGAGTAATGGAAGTAATTAAATAATGTATTTGAGAACATCACGATAATTTTTTTCCTCCAGAATCAACCAGGAATAGTAACATCCGTAACATTTCCTTTACAGAGATAAAAACAAGAAAGTTATCGAACTTTTGCATCATGCTTTTGATATGACGCAACCTATCCTACAAACGGTATCATTTGACATCTGAATTATGTTGCTTTGCTAATTAATGTCAACAATTAAATCATGATGTTTTGCTTAAAATTCAACACTCCTTACGTCATTTCCTCGCCTTTAAAGGATTAGCATTTAATTAGCCTAAATATGTGGCAAAAGAAATTATTGAAAATTTTATATTTTATTGTTAACTATTCAATATCTTAATGTTCGTTATTAATTATAATTAGTAAAAATTATGATTTTAACACCATAATTTTGATACCGATTGATATCTGAGAAACATATAAAATGCTTTTGCTGTAAAACATTGATATTTTTAATATTTTACTCTGCTATATGTATATAAAGGGGCCCTGATGGCCGAGTTCCGGTGCTTGCCCTCAGGGTTTGGGTTCGAGTCCCAGGGTGCCATGGATGCTTGTAGGGGTTAGGAATCCACTTTAAATCGTAGGTACGGGTCTAATATGACTGTAGGGCTTTGGGCGTATGGCTGACAACCCTACCCTGTAAAAAATGCAACATCTCCATCTCGAAATCTGCCAGTAGGCAGATGGCCTTGACCCACCATGGGGCTAATGCGCCAGTAAAAAGAAGAATGTATATAAATCATTTTAAGAAAATCTAAACTTGTATTTTTAAACAATAAAAATTTTAGAAAAAGAAAATTATGAATCAAATTTCGGGACTCAATATTATTTAGAAACGTAGTGTTTATTAGATATATTTATTTAATTTCAAAGTAATAAATTGTAGAAAAATCTGTCAAAAATTCTTGCACTTTAATGTCTATTTAAATACTATTCAAATGCCTATTAAATATCACTTAAATATCTATTCAAGAATTCTTGCACTTAAATATCTGTCAAAAACAAAATTTGTAAATTATTAAATGAAAAGTTAATCAAAAGGGCATTGGATATAAGTTCTGTTTGAAAAGAAATCAAATATTGTGTTGCAGGGAAATCTCATATCATATATCAAATAAAAGAATTACAATTAATAATGCAACATTTATGTGCTGTTTAATTATATTTATCTACTGAAACATTTGCTTCGATGTAATTTCCCAACATAATTCGTTTACATAAAAGACAGCATGCAGTTTGAACTATTCATTTAAAGCCAATCATTTATGGACAAGGACATATCGTTTGATAACACATTGCTTTACGAGGTGCGTAAGCACTGCATCTGGGGTCGTTCGCTTTCATTAGTAATTGATAGAAATACGAAAATTTCCGTATTATTTTTGATTTGATATAAAACTATTATTAAGAAAATTTGTTGATGGCAAGTAAATTAATAATAATAGTAATTTTGCTATAGACTTCAAATTCGCGAATATTATTATAGAAAAAAAAAATAAATCCTACTTCATTTTATATCTCTAATTTAGTTTGACTTAAGTTTTGATTCAAATAATTCTTAGTTTAATTTTTGTAATTTGGAATATATTTTATATTTTCTATATTTTTATATTTTTCTTCTATTCAATTTTACGAATAATTTATAGTAAACAAGCCACTTACCTTACCGTATCTACAATTATGAAACATGATTTTTAAATATCTATTTAAAAATCTCCAAGGACAAGTTTTAAATATACTTCAACGAGCAAATAAGCTCATTTATCATAATTCACTGCAAAGTAAAAAATATATCTTATTTAATTCATGAAAAAATTAATTCATTTAATTTTATTCATGTATCGTAGTGGATTGTTTCGAGATACTTTCTTCCAATTTTTATATCAGAGTGTGTGTTTCATTTTATTATATATTATATATATATATATATATATATATAATGCGATAAATGAATTTTGTGAAAATAGCAAAATAGGTTTAAAATAATGACAGAAAATAGGACTTCGGGTGCTTACATCAGTTATGCATTAAAAATTATAGTAAATTAACATAAAAATACGATTAATGAAAATTCTAAAAATTTATTGTACAAAATTAATTTCTTAGACTGAATTAATTGTTTATCGAAAGAGAAATGTTTATTTAGAAATTGTACAACTTTATTAAATAGTTTTAATTAAAAACTTTTCAAGAATTTGGAGGAAAAACTAAATTAAGTAAGAAGTTAACAAAGTAAATTATGTAGTAAAAGTTAAATATGAATGAAGAAACGTTTTATTCATAACATACTTAAAAAATTTATTACATAAGAAAATAGTCATATCAAAAGTTAGTCTAGAAATAAAAAGGCTTTTTATAAATTTTTGTTGTCCTATTTATAAGTTTTATTGAATTCAAAAGTTAAATATAACTATTCCATTCATTCTCTAACTAAAATCCAGCGGAACTAAATTACCAGCAAGGAAACTTAGTTTGAATATTTTCTTAATTATTTGTCTATGGTATGTAATCAATCTAATAACAATAAAAATAAAGCCACATAAAAAAAAAAAAAGTGATTGTAAGTTTATTTATTTATTTATTTTTAATTAAAAATGCGTAAGGCATAAACACAGATGGCGAAATGATAAGAGTCGAAATGATCAATAGGTAGCAATTAGTAGCTTCAATACGTCTATGTAAGGAGTTATAAAGATTCTTAATCTCATCCTTGTTATACATTCTACCAGGCATTCATCAATTGTTGCTCCAGAGATCTGCGACATTTTAGGGTGCCCCAATTTGGCCGACCTACCATGATGCCCCAAGCAATCTTGCTATAGAAGAGCTGTATGGGGCCTGGCATTATCTTGCTATGAAATGGCCTAAAGATGGCATGTCATAAGAGATAAAACAAGTCATCAATTAAAACAAATGATCCCTATATGTTATTAACGTATCGTTGAGTAATATAAGATGACTAGGGGTGGCTTGCTGTCTTAAGAAATAGTCTCTCAACACTGTTATACCAGAGTTAAAGGCTGCTGAGGCCACTGAGAGATGGTATGAAAGAGTGACAGATAATGATGCCGTTAGGGTAGTTTAAGTATTGCACAATCATTTGACCTTGTTCTGCAATTGCGCACATTGTCCTTCCAGAGCTTTCATTTCGTCATTAAATTCTTGCAGTAACAATTGTTATAAGCACTTTTGCACAGCTGTTACCGTAAGGGTGCTGGTGTCCAGCTAGCTTCCATGCATGCTGACTATGCAACCATATACAAAGTCACCAAACAGCTATAAGAACTTTAACACCAACCTGCGACTATCTTAACCATATCATTTGTATTTAACGACCTTTTAATACTCCAACTACAATACCGTTACAAATGAAATTTTTTTGTTTGAAATGAGTTGATCACAAAACTATGATCTTACGAACTAGTAATTCTGTTTCAATATGTCTTAAAAAGTCCAACAAAATATTGCATTATGTTACATCTATAGGAAATTCTAGTATTAAAAATCCTAAAGTTAAAAAATGTCATAAAATTATAAGAAATTACAAGGATATTAGTAATACTTTATGTATAAGATTTTCTTGTTACTCCCATCTCTCTCTCATCAAAAAAGGAAAAGAAACATAATTCCGAAACCAATATCTTGAGCTTTATTAATTTATCCTTGACTTAAATGTCTGAGATATTTCAATAGTATCTTGTTACAGCGTTTAACGATAAATAAATCTACTATGGTTGTAAATACTTTAAAAATAAGCGCTGGACAATTTAGGAGTGTTACGTGCATCATCTTATCAATCACTCGAAATAGGAGTGAGAAAGTCACGAAAAAAATATTTCAGCCAATCAAACGGAGTAGCCCATGTTTTGTTCACGTGGCTACTTTCTTTCAAGTGTCATTCTTTTTTTTTTGTTCTTGGTATACTTCAAAAATTTAGACTTGGACTAAGTTAATTCGAGTTTTTTGTAAGGCAGTCATTAGCTTTTTTTCCCCTTCTGCAATTATAATTATGCGATTAATCATGGTAAAATTTCCGAATGGCCCACTTGCTTTAATGGATCATTTTCTCTATTAAAGGTTATTATTTCTATAAGAACTCTAATTGAAAGTCTGTTGTTGAAGTAGGTGCTTTTTCACCAGGGTTGTTCTTAAAATAAATATGTTGAAAAAACAATTTTTTTTTTAAACGGATATTAAAAAAGTAGTTGCGATTGTCAATGATATTTAAATTCTATAACAGTAA
>BPLR01011776.1:0-47799 GCA_021605095.1 Caerostris extrusa | reverse complement strand
CCCCGCAGCGCCTCTACGATCCTATATTAGGACTGGGACCACTACCAAAGCGGATTCAAACACAATATCAAATAGGTAAATTTACATGAAAAAAATATCCAACATAATTATTCAACTTTTTTACAAACAGCTTTAAGCTGTGTAAGGCTAATACCCTTGAAAAATCTTCCAAATTTAATCAATCAAATTAATTCTACCAACAATAAAGCTGACAAGCTAAAAAAATTTACCAACTGTATGCTCCAAACCATCTAACAATGCCACGTAGTGACTATGTTGTTTACAGGACTGTAGTCAGAAACGTTTTCGTTTCCCCCAGGCTCTGCTCTTCCATCGCTCACTTGCAACTGACCTTGTACGATTCGCAGATTTCCCCCGTCATTACCAGTTCATCCTCTTTTAACAAACTGCTCTTAAAACGTTTTTGTTATTTTTAACTTGCACTCCTTTTTGAATTAGATTAACCTATTGAAAGCATTTTTATTTTTATTTTAAGTTCAGTTTGTAATTCTTCAAAATCCTCTTTTTACTTTATTATTTTTAATTATTAAATTATAATTAATAATTATTAAATACTTTATTGAGAAAAACCTTCTCGCGTCTAAACATTATTACCTCTATTTGAATTGTTTATTTTTAATGCAATGGGCTTAGCTAAAGTAACTTCCCTTTCATATGCAAAGAAGGAGCGAACGGTTACCTAGCAACCAAGGAGCTCCGTTAACCTACAAATCGTCGTGGCTAGCCCCCTTAACCAGTAATCGATTCGCCCGTTTCCGCTTTTAAAACGAAAGTTTACCTTTCAACACAATCTATGGCCGTGAATAATGCTATAGAAGTATGAATTTCACATTTCCAAAATAGATTTGTTTCAGTGAGCAATAAAGTAAGTTAATTATCACATATAAAGTAATCAAGTTAATTATTACATATAAGCTAAAAGTTATATTTGTATACAAATAAAACAGTCTCAGACCTATAACTAGGGATTGCAATACCGGTATACCGAATACCGGTATTTTGAGCCATTTGTACAATTTTGTAATACCGGTATTCACAAGTTTAAATACCGTTTTTCGGTATTTACTAGAAATTTAAATTCTTATTCCCATTCAAAAGAATTCTTATCTGTGAAAGAATTCTTATCTGTGAAATTCTTATTCTTATCTGTATATTCTTATTTAGAATTCTGGAAATAAAGGAACGTTTTTTGAAACTGAAAAATCCAATTCAAAAAGCAATGATCGACTTAAACCTGCAAATTAATTTTTCCGACAGTGAATTCAACTTAATATCCAGAACTGTATCAGTTCTACTTCCAATAAAATTGGCTCCTGAGTCATTATGTCATTGTGACTTAATAGTGAAAAGGAATTGCCTCTTGAACAAAAATTAGAATTGGCGATAACTAAAAAAGTTCAACAAACCAAAATACAATACAGATATGAGCTATATCCAAAACAATCCGACGAGAAATGGATTTATTTAAAGATGAGGGATTTAGGGTAAATACTTGGAAAAAAGTTTATCGCGCATTGCTAACAGTACCACCCACTAGCATAGATGCTGAAAGAGCGTTTTCGACAGCTGGTCATTGTTGCACAAAATTACGTTCCAGGCTTAATGATAGTACGATTGATGCATTATGTTTTTTAAGATCACATTTCAAAAATTTGTAATAGTTCTGCAGACTGAATAGTGATATTTACACTTTCAGTCTTTACAGTTTATCGGAGTACCTTGTGCCCAGGGGGCCTTAAACTCCTATCTGGTCAAAATGAGTACATGGCGATAAGTAGGTGAAACAGGGTTATCAAAAAACAGGAAATAAGTAGTTAAGAAAATGTCCCCAAAATCAAAATTTTAAGAATAAAATGAATAATACAAAACAGTAAAATAGCAAATTAAAAGAGATTCCACAGGAGGATAGGGTAACCGCTGCTAGAAATGATGACGAAAGAACGTCTAGGAACTTTATAAATTGTAAAGAACCGCCCTTGGGGCGTTTAGCATTTTCCGGCACAGTAAAATCGTATCTCGGAGATTACGAATTTCATCATTCGGAATATGTTCAAGATTAGTATAGAATTTTTCAGCAAGCTTGAGCATAAAATTTTGAATAGAAGGGAGGGCAAGACTGTGACGAATATCATCATTTCTAAAAATACCACGGAGAATCAGTAATCATTCTTAGAATTTTATTTTCAAGTCTACTAATGTAGTGGTATCTTGCAGCAGAACCCCAAACTGGGCTAGCAGACGTGATAATGGGACGCAAATAATGCATATAAATGATTAGTTTATTATCCAAGGATAAGAGTGATTTTCTATTAATAAAGGGATATAGCATGCGTAGAGAAATATTATATTTATGTTTAATATGATTAATATGATTAGAATAAGTTAGTTTGCTATCAAGATATACACCTAAGTGTTTAGTATTGTTAGTCCATTTAATGGGTGGATTAAAGAGGAAAATATCAGGTGGAGGGATTCTGCGTCTCGTGAAGAGTACAGCTTCGGTTTTGTCTACGTTAATTTTAATTTTCCATCGCGGGAGCCAGGCTTCGAGCTGCGTGAGATAATTATTTAATTTACTAGAGAGTTCGTGTATGTGTTTGGTGGAGACCGCAACTGCTGTGTCATCCGCATATAAGCTTAAGTGTGTGTTACGAATAAGTGGGATGTCATTTATACAGATATTGAATAGAAACGGACCAATCAGGGAGCCCTGGGGCACGTCTGCATTGATAAGCCTCTGTGAAGAGAAATAATTATTAACTTTAACTGTGAAAGACCTATTTTTTAGATACGATTGAATTAAGAGGATAATATAAAGTGGAAATTTATAAGCCTGTAGTTTGTGCAGTAAATCATCGACCCAGATATTTACACTTTTTCAGGTGATTTAAATTAATTAGATGTATTTGAAAATAAATAATTTTTGTGATATTTACATTCTCTAATAAAACTAGCAAATAAAACAAAAAACACCTGTGTTTTCTTTCTTTTTCTAAAATTTCTACTACCGGTATTAAAACCGGTTTCCCGGTATTAAGATCTAAAAAATACCGAATACCGGTATTGAACTTTTGGTCCGATATTGCAATCCCTACCTATAACGGAGTCTGGTTTTCTAATATAAAAATTTAATTACATGGATGCAGTACACATTTGAATTTCTCATCAATGAAATGTTCATAACAGTTTTTTTTTTAAGTCTACGACTTCATTGTTCATTTAAATTCCTTCCTGTAACTCCTACTGTATGTATGGTCCCAGAATTATTATGATTGTTCTGAATAAAGACATGAATTATTATGCATGAAGTTATTACAACTATTTTTTTTAAATCATTAAAGATGCTAGAAATTCATGAAAAAAACTTCATTAGAAAAAAATTTCTATAAAATATTTATTTGAAACAATTTCAGTTATATGAGGGTTGGTTGGTTTGTCGCTCTACGGTCATCTTGCGCGCACGAGGGTTAAACAGGCCGGGACCAACAATTTAACGTGGATTCCGAACCCCTCACAAACATCCATACCACCGCCAGGATTCGAACCTGAAGCCTGGAATACCCACGGCCAGAGCGCTAGCCAACTGGCCACCAGGCCGCCAGTTATATGAGGAGAAAATTATACGTAGCACATGTTCCTATAGACTTACAAAGGGACACTATTAAATGACTTGCATAGTATGTCATTTTGAATTGTAAATGGCCCTTGAAGAAGTGAATGCCTAACTCAAATTCATAAGTATCGGGCCTGGAGTGGCTAGCGCTCTGGCGCTCGGTACCCACAGGTTTCGGGTTCGAGTCCCGGCGGTGCTATGGATGTTTGTAGTGGTTCGAATTCCACTTTAAACAGTAGGTCCCGGTCTAATAGGATCGTAGAGCGTTGCGGGGGCAGTGCTACTCCGCGTCCGTGGCTTATCTTCAAGCTACACGGGCCCCTGGGTAATGCAAAGTGAGTAACGTCGTGCAGCGCTTACTTTAAGGCATTCAAGTCCAAGCTGTCTAAGTGTTTGCCAGCTGCATTAGAACAAAAATTCATAAGTATCATATTACAGTGATTAGCGTGTGGAATGCATCTATGATGGAAATTTTTTGGGAGATTTTAGAAAAATTGAAAATAAAAATTTGGGATTTTTTTTTTTATGATACTTCAGTGGAATTTTGTTGTAACTTGATGCAGCCTAAATTCAAAATTGCCTGTCTTACAGAAAAGCAACAACAAAAATAAATAAATAAATAAAAAATAATGGATAATTTTTGACATTTGGATGAAAATTATGAAAACGGTGTCGCCAAATGTGCAGTGGCATAAAATAAAAAAGTATGAATTGACCCAAATTGGAGTGAAAATTCGCGGATGCTATTTGAGAGCTTCCGCAGTAAAAAATGGAAAAGGATTCTACAACAGTTCTGACAGAGTCAGGTCGTTTCCATCATCTTATTTGTAAATTTCCTTCCGCACATTGAATGACATAAAGCTACTAAAGTAACAGGTGGGCTGACAAGCTCGTAGGCTGACACATAGATGGCGCTACTAGTATTAAATCCATTTGATTTTTAGTTAGCCCTACCCTTCAAAAGGCACGTGTATACATTTGACAGCTGTTGCACTATTAGTATGTGAGTTATAGCATTTTTAGTGTTCATCACGTGCAGTCCACTCGGCTGACTGTCGATGGGACTCCGGTGTGAAATGATGGAGCCATGTTTCATCCATTGTCACATATCGAAACAAAGATTCGGGTTTATTACGATTGAACAGCTCCAAACACTGCTTAGAATCATCCATTCGTTGTGGTTTTTTGGGTCGATTGTGAGCTCGCGCGGCACCCACTCTGAACAGAGCTTTCGCATATCCAAATATTCATTCACGATATGTCCAACACGTTTCCTTTGATATCTTTAGGGTCTCAGCTATCTTAATCCACGTCGGTTATCAGACGGTTCTCTACGGTTATCTTTACGGTTATCAGAAATTATTTTGTGAACTTTTTGATGTTTTCGTCGGTGACAGCCTCTTTGGGGCGTCCTCTGCGTGCATCCTCGGTGCTCATTTTGCCTGGTTTAAATTTAACAAACCACTTCTCTATGGTTGATTTTCCTGGTGCAAAGTCCGAATAATACTTATCAAGCCAGGCCTTGGCTTCAATAGTATTTTTTTTCGCCAAAGCAATGCTTTATTAACACACACGAAATTCCTTTTTATCCATTTTTTCAAAATAACAAAAATTGCTTCACTAAAAATGCTATAACTCACATACTAACAGTGCAACAGCTGTCAAATTTATACACGTGTCTTTTGAAGGTTAGGGCTAACTAAAAATCATATGGATTTAATACTAATAGCGCCATCTATGTGTCAGCCTACGAGCTTGTCAGCCCACCTGTTAAAGAGTTAAAATTAATTTTAAGTAAAACTGGTTTCCATTTACGAACTTCAATTTATGTTCCTTCATAAATAAATAAAGTATTTAGGTTGTTTACCTTCTCATTATGTCACACGTTATTTAATCTATTTGAAATGCTGCGTTGAATTTGTAGCTGCATAATATTACACGCTGCTCATCGCGATGTAAATATTGATCACTATGATAAAAGAATACCAGACATATTCAGTAGTCACAAGAAGCCGAAGTGAGTCAAGACCTTCATAAGAACATCAACTGAGCTCAGCACAGGATCATTAGAAGAACCAACAATAAATTGGGAAATAGTTACAATTTTTCTGCCACTTAAACTCTCATCTACGAAACGCAATTAGCATTCTAATTCAGGGGTCTCCAAACTTTTTCCTTAGGTCCATAATTTAGACCTGGCCATATTGTTTACTCAGTAAGTACCAAGGGCCAAAATGCAGCATGATCTAATTTCTCTGCCATTATCTATAAATTCTAGACTAGTCGCCGGGGAAGAAATATTTTCAATTGCTCTGAGCAAGAGCAACTTTCCAGCCTTAGGGCCATTTGTTTAAGTATACCAGGGCCAAAACCGCTCTCTGCTTCAATTGTGTGTATCAATACGACCGTGAGACTTGACGACATCTAGTGGTCAAAAGCTGAAATAGGTTGGTAATATCCTTTATCGCTAACAGATGAACGCCCGTGCGTAACTGTATTTTGATTTAACTTGTACTTTTTTGTGTGTGATTTACTAGTACGGAAAAGAAGCGAAAAAATAGACAGTGAATGCAGAACATTCAAAGATCAATGGAACTTTCAATATTCCGTGATTGATCAATGGAACTTTCAATATTAGCTGTCGCGCGCCGGATTGATGACGGCTTTGGCCCGGGCCTTAGTTTGGAGACCCCTGTTCTAATTCCTTCCATTATCAAGTTGAGAACCACAAGGACAGCTATATGTTATTCGCGTGCGTTTTTCACGCCATCAAAGTCATCAAAATGCGGAAAATCGTTACTTCTGCAACGTATCATCTTAGTATTCAGTTCAGACACACATTTTTTTTTTTTTTTTTTTTTTTGTACATTCGATAACAAGTCGTTTCACGTATAAAATTGCAGCAACCCGAATGATTACTGGTAGCTCAATTTGTACTATCGTTAATATTAAAGTTAAATGCTATAGTGCAGGGATGGGCAAACTCCGGCCCTCCGGAAGGTTCATTCCGGCCCGCGGATAGAATTTTAATTTGCCGGTACGAGACAAATTAAAAGAAATATATATTTATATTTCTTTTAATTTGTCCATCTCCTTGATTCAATATTATTTTTTTTTTTTTTTTCTTTTTTTTCAAAGGACTGAGGATCTTTTTACTTTCTCTATTTTTTTTAATACAAAACATGACATGCAACAAACGGACCGCTTTCAATCGGTAAAGTGTTAAAAGCGGAAGTTCTTTGTTAGTTATAGCTGTAGATCGGTAGAGTTTCAGAAATCATTACCGAAAGTAAGTGTCCCGAATTCGATATCTCACGCCCAGAAAATCAGTGCTACGTTTGCTTCATCATATATGTGATCAACTGTGAACCTCGGAAAGAATTATTTCAGAAGTAGACAGACAGATGATCATTCAGCCTCGTTCCTTAGAATCAGTGCATCTCATTTCGAACCTCACTATAAGAACTTTTAAAAATGAAATCGCAATTTCATTCATCTCATTAACATATTTAAATTGGAATACTTGTATATTGTTTTTAAAATTTTAGAAAAATTTATCTTTGCCGCGAAACTTTTTTTTTTTTTTTTTTTTGGCCCGCGACCGAAAAAGTTTGCCCATCCCTGCTACACTGCAATGAAGTTTCAATTCAAGGACATTTTTCATTAAATATAGGATTGTCATATTAGAGAGTTTTTTGCTTACCGTACTTTAAAAATACGGTATTTTTCTCCTAGCGCGCATGCTCGTAGGAAACACTATTACCGATGCGCATGCGCAATTTCCTATGAGCACGCACGCTAGGAAAAATACCGTATTTTTAAAGTACGGTATGCTAAAAACTCTCTAATGTGTGGTTAACTTTGGAACGCATAGGTTATTGCGCATCGGTCATCGTGTTATTAGAGAGTGTTTTTGCATAACGTTTTTTTACCGTCCGTTATTTTTTTCTCCCTGCTCAGCGTACTATTGCATGCTCATAGGAAACATTGCACTATTGCGCATGCGTATCTGTGATACTGCACTACTGCGCAAGCGATTTGAAAGCATTTCTAATAAACAAACATAGCCGATGAATAGATGAGGAGTTGACTCACTGTGACACACGGAAAGCAGAAATTAAACGCTATGGGCTTCATTTAAATAAATTAAAATAGTGTTCAGATTAGTCTGGGATCTTGTACAAGGAAAAAAATGGTGAAATGGGCGAACAATTAATCTTAAATAAAAATATGGGTTTTTTTTTTTACTAATCAGCTGACTCATCAACGATGATGCAACGAACACGCATATACGATCTTCTGCGAATCACGAAAGTAAGTTTTCCAGTTTCTTTGTTATATTAAAAATATTCTATAATGTAGTTTATTATCTTAACATAACTATATTATCACTGTACTAACTATAAACTTAATCCATTTTCATTCATATATATAAATATATTTTGTAGTTGTTTGATAGATATTCAAGCATCATTATAGGCAAAACTTATTATGCCATAGGAATGAAAACTCGATTCAGCTTTTAACAGATTTTCATAGGAATTTTAGAATTAAATAGCATTAAATATGATAAAATATACTATAATGTTAAGATATTAAACTACTTTATAGAATATTTTTAATATGAAAAATAAACTGGAAACTTACTTTCGTGATTCGTAGAAGATCGTACATGTTGTCTTTGCTGCTCTTCCTCGTCGATGATTCCGCTGATAAATAAAAATGTTTTTTAATTACTTCTAATAAACGATCCAGACTAATTTAAAAAATAATTCAATTTATTTAAATTAAGTTTATGGTGTTTCATTTCTGTCGACCCCCGTTTCCTGATACGCTTAACTCCTTACCGTTTCATCAGATTTTAATCGAATTATATTACGAATAGTTTTTAATTTTTTATTGTATATTGATCTATAAACATTACGATTCATTTCTAGAAAAGAATATCCTCCCTCCCTGAATAATATTCCAAATTCAAGATCATTTGGATTATTCGTGCATATTAAATTTTAGGACGTATAAAATAATTTTTTCAGTTTACGGGAGTGTAAGAATCAACCCACTTCCCCATTTTTAATAATAAAGATAATGACAGCTGAGAATATTTTTTCACTATTTGATTGTTTTATAAACTACATTCCCTTAACAGGCCTTCGAGAATAAAAATATATATCAATTTCAGAAAGAAACATTAAATGATAAAATCCAGAACGGACAAATGCTATCCGTTGTTTTTTTTTCACTCAATTTAGTTCTGGGAGCAAAATTCACACGATCACACCCCGAGAGGGAAAGAGTTGCAAAATGCTCTGTTAATCAAGGTGCAGTCCAGGTTCGTTCACATTTTAAGAGTCTCGTCTACACTTGAATGCATGAGCGTGGAGCATCCTTCGTGAAGGCTCTCCAAACCGGTTTGTTTAATTTGGACAGGAAACGCAAAATGTATGTTAGAACAACGAGCGAAAAAACTTTCGAGAAAAATAAGTTTTTGATCTAAATAGAGTTGGCTTTTGAAAAAATCCCCTATGATTGGGGATTTTTTTTTTTTTTTTTCCCCGTGAGGAAAGAGGTTCTCCCCTTTTGCTCGGTTTTCGTAACGCATCGCTGTACTACATGCACTGACTATACTGCATGCACACATGTGATGTATGACATGATGTGTCATACATCCTATACATACATGCTGAACATCACGCATACATGATACGTCGTATAATTAATTCCTTAAGAAATGCTTCGAGACCTGCAAAATAAAGAAACAAAAATCCTTTAATCTCTCAAGTGATCGATACCGTTGTGTTTTTAGGGTAAATAAATCTGCAAACTCGAATTCGATATGATAGTATGGGGTTTTTTTATCATCTATGTGACGCAGCTGGTCGATTTATTGGTATAATACATGGATACGTATCGCAGATTAAAAAGTGAGGTTCAATCGACGTCTTTTGGAACTGTTTTGAAAATTGCCTACACAGCAAAATTGTTAATTTTTATCGGAAATATATGGAATTATTTTATAATCCAGCATTTTAAAAAATAATAAATAAGGGCTCGAAAGTAAAATATTCATTCGTTGGGGAGAAAAATTCAGTCATTTTTTGGAAAATTAGAAAAATTTACCGAAGCAAGTGGAAAAAAATTGTTGATGAATATTTTACAAATGTCACATATTAATTAAATTTTAAATTGATTCAGCTTACTTATGCAAAAATAGCATCTGTACAAACATCTGCATGTTCAACATGTTTTTGAAAAAATGTTGAATATAACGCACATTCTAGAGTAAAAAACAGGAATTGTACAGAAAAATCAAATTATTTTATCGCATTCATTCTTTTAACCGATGATAGATGGCGCCACGGCCCTTTTAAAAACTTGACTGTTGTGGGTCTTCGGGACGCGAATCATGTTAGAGAGTTTTTGCATAACGGTTTTTAATGAACGTTTTAAATTTATTTGAAGTTATTAAATTTATTTGATAGTGATTACCCTGCTCTAGAAATGAGTTTTTACGAGAAGAGGACTTATTTTTTTAAGACGAGTAGGATTGAAAAGGGTCTTAAAACATGATTATCTGACATAATTATCTGTATCATGCTGATTATTCTAATAAAATATTTCGACTCAACGCCAACGCATGATGGGCACTAATGGTAAAATTATTTCCTATGTGCCACATCACGCTCTAGCACGTGATGTTAAAACATAATAATAATAATAATAATAATAACACAATACATTATTATTAATGCGCTTTTATTAGTTTCACCTGTATGTTTGCTTGTAACTTACTCTTTGGGCTCGATTTTGCCCTACTTTAAGCGATCCGATTTAATTGAAACGTTGTAGACTTATCGAGGACCGGCGACACTAAAATATTTTGATAAGTTTATTATCTCATCAGGATTGGGATCGGCAGGATGAGTGATTTTATTTTGACTTGGGAAGAGCAATTTAACCCATGTAGTACCCAAGACATTCGAACTTACGTGGGACGTTGGATGACGCGCCTGACTACGGATCAGGAGATTCCCGGTTCGAATCCTGGCTGGCTCGACTCATTCGCATTTAGCCTTTGTTTTACTCACAATTAAATTATTGTAAGGACTTTAGTTCCAGTCCTCCGTACCGCGGCCTCATTTAAATAGTATACTTTAAAAACACTAAAAACACGCTTTTAGAGTGAATCAAACTAAAAGGTAAAAAATAATTAATAGTTTAAAAAAATACGCTTCCAGTAATTCATAAAAGAATAAAACATAAGAATAAAATGAATGTCACTGTTCTAAAAGCGTTTGTATGACATTTTCAACTAACTCTGCATTTCGGAATGGAACTATTGAAAAATTATAAAGATTGATATCGAGCACCCAACGCTTTTAAAACAGTCATTTTATTCTTATGTTAACAATTATTTTTTTACTTTTAGATTGATTCACTTTGAAAGGCGTTTTTTTTTTTTTTTAAACTATTAACTTATTTTTTGCATGATATTTTATCGCAAATAATATATTTTATGCAAATATTCAATATAAATGAATTACTATATGTTGGTTGCAGTGATGTTATGATTGCGAACTTTGGCGAGGAAAATTCTTCATCGCTCACATCACTCGTCCAAATGTCATCCTCTGTTAGAGGCTTATAAGATTGCATTTTATTATTTATTTATTTTGAAGGTGTTACGGCCCTACAGAACGATCGTCTCTTCAACTCCTATTACAAGATCTTTTTTAATAATTCAAAACCATATACCTAACTAGCCTCTGACCTTCACACGGCGCCAATATCAGCATGCACGCCTAACATACACTGCCGATGGAATCAGAGGCGAAATATTGAATCGCAGTTTGCAACAGTTGATACCGAAGGGTTAGGTTTAATCCTGCTGGTGGCATGGATGTTTGTGGGTGGTTCGAATCCACGTTAAATTGTAGGTCCCGGTCTATTTAGCCTAAAGAGTGCACAAGATGACCGCAGAGCTACAAACCAATACCAATCTTGAATCTTGAAAAAACAGATGAACTTTTGACCACAAAATGATCTATGTGCAAATGTTTTGTGGAGAAATGAATTAAAGGAATAGCTTATCGGAAAGTGATCCCTATCAAAAGAGTCGGAGTGAATACAGTGAGATAAATCGGGGTGAATGTCTTCTTTTGAGATGTACAGATCAAAAGAGATGTAGAAGTTGGAGTAATGTGAGTGGGGGATGTCGGTATTAATAATGTTTGAATTATTATTGATAATCCAATGAATCGTAGTTTCAGAACCAGTAGTAGAAGAGGATCTGAGAATGGGATGTTGAAAATTAAAATTCCCAAGTAGAATGCAAGTAGCTGGAATTTGTTGATAAACTGCATCCAGCCATTCCGGGGTGAAAAGACCTTTGAGAGAATACATGGTGACAATTGTGAAAGTTATGCGCGGATCTCACTGAGATTTGTGCTCGCGTTAGCTGCTTCATCTCAATTTATCCAATTACGCTTAAGAAGAAATCAGAAAAAAATGAAATAGGAATATATATATATATATACATATATTTTGTTCTAATGCAGCTGGCAAACATTTAGACAATAGTCTTCGATGCCTTAAGGCAAGCGCTGCACTGACATTACTCAATTAGCACTACCCAGGAGGTGCGTGTAGCTTGAAGATAAGGTACGGACACGGAGTAACATTACCTTCGTAACGCTCTACGATCCTATCAGACCGGGACCTACGGTTTAATGTGGATAACGAACCATTACAAGCATCCATGCCACCGCCGAGACTCGAACCCGAACCTGTCACAAAATAATACAAAAAAGTTAATACACACACAAAAAGCTAAGTCATTTTTCATAGGAAATTAATTATTGATATGGTTTTTGCAATAAGGTGCGTCACTCGTAACAAATAACCAGGTCCGGATTTAGATGAAAAGAGGCCCTAGGCTGTTCCATTTAATGAGGTACTTGCACCTCCCATTTTTAAGTTTGTAAATTGCATGACAGATAATAAAATACATCATTACTGTGATATATATCAATACGTTAAATGAAGCATGTTGTGATGGGTGCTAATGTTTATAAAAAAATGTGGCCCTGTCGATAAATAAATAAAAAGTCGGGAACACTTATTTGGACATTTATTCTCAGCACCCTATAGAGTGCTTGTAACGATAACTCATCCAACATAACACACAACATTCACAAAGAAACAAAATTCAAATAATAAAAATCTTTGACTACGATTAAATAAAATAGGCAATTTATCATCGTATTTTCTATCCAATTAAATGAAATATATTCAATACATTGAAGATGAAAGCAAATTCAATTCAGATAAATTTATTTCAGAATAATTCGCATTTAAAGTTTAGAAACGAATTATTATAAATTTTAAATTTTAAACTAAACCAAAAAATGGAACTTCATATGTGTAGTATTTCTCCTTATTTTCGATTCAGTGTTTTTAGAATAGTATAATTCTAATTTTGCTAACCATTTGAATGTAGGCCCTCTTAATCTTTGAGGCCCTAGGCTGAAGCCTAGTTAGCCTATTGGAAAATCCGGCCCTGCAAATAACTAAGAATTGGAAAGGACTTTGCATCCAAAAGCTTGTTTCAGTTTTTCTTTTGTAAGTCACATTTATTACATTGGAATAAAATATATTCCTCAGTTTCCGGTCTATTGCAACTTAAGCATGGTGACAAATCTATTGAGCCCAACTTTAGAAGGATAGGCCTTGGTGAATGCTTCTTTTAGAAATGAATGGCATTACTTTTAGATTGATAGGTATTAAACGCTTTAAATAGTATTAAAGCGTTTAATACTATTTAAATGAATCAGATCCTGTGCATATTTTAATTTGTTCCTCTGAGTTTTTAAATGTTGTCTTTTTTTTATGATAGATGATGTCTTCCAGTGATATCCAATTTAAAATCATCGTGTCTGACGCTTATTTTGCTAAGGAATCTGCTTGTTCATTTTCATTTAGGCTAACGTGACCTGGAGTCTTGGTCTTGGATGCCTTAAAACAAGCGCTGCGCAGACGTTACTCACTTCGCATTACCCAGTGGGCGCGTGTTGAACATAAGCTACGGAGTAACAATGCCCCCCGCAGCGCTCTACGATCCTATTAGGACCGGGACCTACGGCTTAAAGTGGATTCCGAACCACTACAAACATCCATGGCACTGCCGGGACTCAAACCCGAAGTACCGAGCGACAGAGCGCTAGCCACTCGGCCATTCAGGCCCTGAATTGCAAAGATAAAAAATGGAATTAAAATTTTGTTTGATGTGATTTCCAAGAGGTTTGATAATTCGTGTGGATTTAAAGTTGCAGTATTGAGAGCTCAAAGGGCAGGGACACTATCTGATAAAATGATGTAATGGTACGATTCGAGTACATATGTTGAGTTTGATAAAATCAGTACGAGAGTATCGCCTGCACAAAAATACGAATAAAACAGATCCTCAGATAATCAGTATAGTTTGGCTGTTTCCAAAAATAATTTTAAAAAAAAAAAAAACCGAAATGTGGTTTTGTACAAAATTTTTGTCACAAAAATAATAAAGAAGTTAATATATACACACAGAAACTACGCAATATAACGAATTAATTATTGATAGAGTTTTACAACAAGATTCGTCGCTCAAATCAAATAACCAAGATTAGGAAAGGGCTTTGTATGCAGAAGCTTTCTTCAGTTATTCTTTTTGTACGTCCTATTTAATTCATTGAAATAAAATATGTTCCTCAGTTTCCGGTTTATTGCAACTTAAACATTGTTGTTGTTGTTGGTTCTTATGCCACTTGGCAGACATCTAGGCCAAGCCCACCAGCCCGTATCGACCCATGGTTGAAGGGGAGCTTCTGTTATGATGGAGCACCCGTAGGTAGAAGTCTGACTTTGGTTCCGTAAATGCTCGTACAGTCATAGGAGACCGGGACCTACCGCTTAAAGTGGATTCCGAACCACTACAAATATCCATAGCAGTGCCGGGACTCGAACCCGAAATCTGTGGCACCAAGCGCCCGAGTACTAGACACTCGGCCATTCAAGCCCGCAACTTAAACATAGTGACAAATCTATTGAGTCTAACTTAAGGTCTGGGTGCGAAATCGTGAAATGAGTACTTAATTGATGGGTAAGAAACGGTGAATTGGCTTGATAGTATTTAAATAAATCAGATACCGCGAGTATTTTTCTCTGCTCATGTGAGTTTTTAAATGTTGTCTTTTTTTTATGACAAATGATGTCTTCCGGTCAGGGCTGGATTTAGATGAAAAGAGGCCCTAGGCTATTCCACTTATGAGGCCCTTTCACCTCCCATTTTTAAGTTTGTAAAATTACTTATTAGGATTGTTTATTATTCGTATGTGTAGAATTTCTCCTTATTTTTGATTCAGTGTTTTAGTGTTTACTGTTTTTAGAAGAGTGTCATTCTAATTCTGCCAACAATTTGAATGTAGGCCCCTCTTGATCTTGAGGCCCTAGGCTGAAGCCTAGTTAGCCTGTAGGAAAATTCGGCCCTGCTTCCGGTGGTAAAATTATTGTATTTGACGCTTATTTTGCTAAGAAATCTGCTTGTTCATTTTCCTGTATGCCAACGTGACCTGGAATCCAGCCAAATTGTAAGGATAAAATGGAATTAAAATTTTATTTGATATGATTTCCAAGCAGTTTGACGACTCTAGCGGACTTAAAATTACAATTTTGGAGAGCTTGAAGGACTTTCTGATAAAATAATGTAACGATGTGATTCGAGTACATATGTGGAAATTGATAAAATCAATACGAGAGTTTCACCTGGAAAAATACTATTGTAATTTGAGATCGTCCCAGATGAGTTTTCTTGAGAGAAAAAAATTAATGCAAGAAATTGAGTGTTTGGCTGGAGATTTGGATGCATCGGTTGCTAAAGTGACTTTATTTTTTCAGTTTCCTTTATATTGCGCAAAAAAGATTCTTAATAAAATAATGTGGTACTTGTTTAGTTTGCAAGATCAAATTATGAACATTGAAAGAAATTTAATCATTTTTATCAATGGAGTATAGATTGAGAATTAGAGAGGAAGGGTTAACGCGTACATTTTTCAAAAGTCAGCAAAAAAAAAAAATTTGAAGAGAAATCTGATGCTACAAGCAGGCAGAATAATTCTTTAATATGAGATATTGAGAGGGAGAGGAAGAGTAGGATGGATCGAAAGAAATATGTTTTAGAAAAAAAACCATCCTGCTAACATAAACTTGTCTGTGGAAGTCTCTTGACTTGATTTTGAGATGTATGCTCGCGTCAGCTGCTTTATCTCAATTACTTTTGAGAAGAAACCAGAAAAAAAGAAATTATAATACAAATAAAAACAGATTTTCCGACAATCAGTGGAATGGAAGTGTTAGACGCAGAAGACGACTACATTGTTCAAACGTAAGCAAACAAAATGCTTTAACAAATACAGTTACAGTTAATAACATTGTTGTCATTTTGTGCAGCCCGAAACAAAATTAATTGTAAATGTGTATTGCAAAGTCTAATCTAACTAAAAACAATATTAGACGTGGTGTGTGATGTCCCTTATCCCATGTTATTTAAATGTATAATTCTCTAATTTATACTATAAAGACTTGCATTCATTATATATTTTTGTGCTCAAAAAAAAAAAAAAAAAAAAAAATAGCTGCTTCCTCTTTCTATCGTAAAATTTAAAATTGAAAATAGCGGCTAAGTAATATCGGTTCATTTTTACATTACGCAAATATTTCTGTTATTCATAGTTACTTTAAAATTTTTCGATCTCAAAGGTTTCTGAATAAGTTATTACATTTGTACATAACAGAAATATGATAATGTGGCGGCTTTGTAAAGGTTGCGTAGTGTTATTAAAATCCAGACGGCAAAATAAAAGACGATAATCAATCTTCACATTTACATCTTTATTCCATTTCTTCTAAAGCCAACTACGTTCTGTTTTTATTCTAGCGGAAAATTCCCTTTTTAACAGTGGAAGTAGAAGTCGTTCGATTTGAATTCCATTTTTCCATCAGTAGGTGTCGCTACAACATCTCTTTTTACCATCCACAAGAGAAATTGAATTACTAGAAGAAACATCCATAACATTAAATTCTCTACTCTTCTTATTCAATACAAAAACGGAATTATCAGTAAAAATAAATGACTTTTTAGAGAAACAAATTCACAACTGGTATTCTTCACAATTCAATATATTTCGTTTTCGTTTGTTTTGAATCAAACTGGGATGACGTCACGGGCCCCAGCTTTTTCATTGGTTGTTCAGATTTCTGCAGTAGGCTTGTGTTTTCCGTTAAATTTTGGGTGATGTCTATTAAAATAAAAAATTAGTAAGCATCAACGTCTGTTTTAGGCTAACGGAGCAAGTGGTATGTTCTATTATAATTCATTTTCGAATTAATGTTTATCATTACCTTGATATTTTTTTTTTTATCTATGTAAACTGTAGTTTTCATTCACCAGTACTATTTCTGTGTGCATCCATTTTACTTTTTAGTACTGAGCAAATACCTTTTGCTGTGCTTTTTTTTTCTTACCATGATTTTCAACTTGTCTTGAATGTTTTAATGTGTTAACTATGCTTTGCAATGTTGATCTAGTCTAATTTCTGTCAAACTACAGTGTGTCCGAGAATTATTGGATAAATTTGAAAATTATGTAAAAACTAGAGGCGATTGAAATAAAATATCATAACTGCGAAAATAATACATGTCAATATGAGGACCCGTATTGCTCGTAGTACTTCCAAGAGCTCCTAAATTTCATTTTATGTATTGTCAAGCATCTGAGTTATGGTTTATTACAAGGCATTTGACAGACACAATTTTCATGTCATTCCAATTAGCCATTTTTTTTTTTTTTTTTTTTTTGTATTTTTATATTGCTATATAAAATATATATATATGTTGCATTTTATGTATATATTAATATATGCATAATTATGCATATAATTTATGTATATATTGTTACATTATGTTTGACAAATATATATTTTTTAAATTATCCTGATAAGGGCAATACTCTGTATTATATCCTTCTTTAGCCATTTTTATTCAACATCTGTATTAAAAAAAAATTATCTAAATTCTTTTTTCTATTATGCATTATTTTAAAACGAATTTTTTTTTCAATTATTAGCATTTTATCTATACATTCTTTTTATTTAATTACATTTTCTGAAATCTTAACTAAAATATTTAACAGTATACATTTTTAAATTAAATTTACCAAATGTGATCATTTTCAATGCTGTTTTTACTTTTATATAATTCAAAAAGGCACTTTCTATTATTTATTTAATAATTTTTTGTCTATTTTTAAATTAAGAATAAATTGCTATGCTTAATATTTGTTTTGTATTCAAATGTTTTAATTATCTTATCTTCTTTTAATGTATATATAAATAAATTATTTCAAATACTATAAAAAATAATAGTAGCATGATGTTTTGTAAAGCAAATAAATATGAGATTCTTCTAAATTTATATGCTTAAATATTTGTTCTTGTCAATAAATAAAGGTGAACATTGTAAATTATTCAAATCCTTTTAGTATGATAGGTTTCTTTTTTATAAAATTCATTTATGTAATATGTTGAGATAAATGAAATTTTTAATGTAATCTATATTTTATGTACAGTTTTATATTGTAAATTATATTCCTTATTTTAATTTTTATCTTTTTTTTTTTTCTTCGTGGAATTTTATTTATGTCAGTTCCAAATGAAGAATCTTAATTTTAAATGAATAAATTAATATTACAGTTGCCAAAGTTTCAAGCATATATATTCTTTTTAAAAATATTCTTTCTAACAAATTTATTTTTCTTAGGTGTTGACACATCTGTTTTGGATTAACACAGTTGATTGATCTGTACAAAAAAGATTTTGAGGAACATTGAAATTGTAAAAATAAGAAGAAATAAGATTTTGAAAGGAATTTCTTTCAAAAAGTAAGTAACTTTAAAGCTACAATTATATATAAGTAATGCACAAGAAATATATATTATATAGAAATGAGTTATTTATTTTAGCTTTTAAAACCTAAACCAATATTTTTCGAGTCAACAAACATATTTTTTTTCAGCAAATACAAATATTGGCATTTTAATATGTCAAAAATAATAATGAATAACATTTAAGCTTATGAGTGAATATTTTCAGATGTACTGCTCCTTTTGAATTATATCTTGTTCACAATCCTATTATAGATATAATCTGTGATATAGTTGATAGATTTACACTTATAAAACTTTATTAGGAGTTTTCTTTCTATCTAATTATTTTCTGTTACTACCTTTCATTTTTCTTGACTTCACTTTGAAATGGATGCTCTCTGGTTAACTGTTTTATCTTGGAATTATCCAATTATGGTCTAATAGAAAAAAAAAAAAAATGCGAGGAAAAAATTATGAAATCACTTGTACCACATGTTAAAAACCAAACATTTACAAGGGACAAAATTTTCTTTTTTTATTAAAAAAACCTTAGCATTTCCATGGAAACCTGAAACATCCAAAACAAATGAATGTATCTTGTTCTCCATATTCATTAGCAACTGCTATGCATTGAAAGAATTAATAACTAAAATAAGAATAAGGAAAATAACAATACAATTTTCATTTTTTCTGGATAAAATTTTTGTTTTCCGAATAAATATCAATAGGATCCATATGAAATTCATATGTAATTTTTATATTTTTTCTATTTTCTTAAACATCATAACTTTTTAGACTGTTTCTGAAATTAAAACTTTATTAAACAAAAAAAATTACCTTATATATTTATTTCAGATAAATATTTATATTGATAATTGTACAATTTATTTTTTCATATACACTTTATATAAATAATTTTATGTATAGAGCAATGTAATATATATATTTTTTTTCATGCAAAAAATAATAATTAAAAGTTTGGTAGAAGAATTTCTATATAATTTGTAGGAAGTTTTTATATTTATTATTATAATCAAAGTATTTTTCTTCCTTGAGTTTTCATTTTAAAGCTCTATATTATGTTAAAATTCTCTTTTTTTTTGAAAAGAATTTCTTCATTTATCATCATGAAAAGTAGAAGGTTATGTATATTAATAAAAACTTATATCTATGTATCTGAAAGCTTAAGCCATACATTCAGAAGTATAGAAATTATAAATTGCATAGTTAGAATCTACTTAAATAAACTAAGTTCTTTATTTTGAAAGTCATAGCAATAAAATTTTTTCTGTATTGGAATATTTAAAAAAAAAAAAAAAAAAAATTTATACACCAATTTGTTAAATAATCTGATTTTGGGAGGCAAATTTCAATGATGACATCTTAATTTTTGAGTAAATAAAAGTATAAATGTCTTTTATGACGAAATATCCTTTCAGAAGAATTTTTTAATTATTTGTTAAATTGTTTATGCTCCAAATGATTTTTCTTTCTTTTTTTTTTTTTTTTTTCTCTCCCCTTAGATTTAATATTTTTTGTCGTCTATTTCTAAATATGAGAAAAAATCCAAGTTTTTTATGCTTAATATTTGTTTTGTATTTTGAATGTTTCAATTATTTTTTATTTAAATATATTAAAAGGAAGATAATTCTTGTACTGTAAAAAATAATAGTGTAATGGAACAAAATAAAAGATTTTTAACCTTATATGCTTATGTAGTTGTTCATACAAATAAATAAAACATTTATGAGTATGATATCTTGTGTTAATCAATATACAAGATACTTAGTATCTTGTTTGCGTTGTAAAACCCAAATCAATAAAATTACTGCAGCCTACCCTTTAAAAGCATATCTCCTTTAGAATTGGTAGGAGTATTGTGATGCTGGAGTGACATTTGTCTTCATTTTTTTGTTTTCATTGTCAGAAACGCAGACCTTATTATTTAATTCCTTCTGTTAGCTCACACTCTCCCTATATATATCTTGTTCAAATTTTCAATCGTTCATGAAACACTTTTATTCATCCACTCAAGTTCAAATACATTTTTTTTCAACTTGTAGTGGATGACACTTTTGATATTAGTACAGTTTTTTCAAATATTAATTCACTAATTAAATTTAATTAATTAATTTTAGTTTTTTTTAGATTTAAGTTGCATGTATCTACCAATAGATGGCACCAGATAAACTTTAAAAAATGAATGAAAATTATTTATAAAGGACTTTCTGCAATATAGTGAAAAAAAAGTAGGAATTGACTTTAATATTTTTTTTTTTTTTTATTACTTGTTATACCTAATTGTTAAGACTCATTATTTTCGCGCAATTTGCAATATTTTTTTTATAAAGAATGAGACATTTTTTTGTTTACTGTCCTTATTTTTGTTCTTTAGATGAGTTGTGATGCAACTAACAGTGTCTATATTTATTTTCATCAGTTTTTTTTCTGATATGTTTGGTTTCACTAACATCAGTTCTTTGACCCACATATTACCCATGTCCCAATAAAAGAGAGATACTTGCAATTGAATCCAGATGGTGTTACAACTCTTGTTTTTTTAACACATTTCTTTGACCTTTGCTTTTGGTAGACAGGAGTACATTTTCATTTCCAGATATATCAATTGACTGGTAGTTGCCAACCCTTTTTATATCGAAAACTACTTGAGATTGAAGCAATGAGTCAATTCCTTGATATCATGCAAATCTAATGAAATTTTGAATCAAGAAAATCATTACTCAGATGTATGTGGGATTTATTTGTCTGGTAATCACCAGATAGCGACACTTGCTTGTCTTTGACAGACCCTGTTTACAACGTAGGGGTGTATTGAACTTTGAACTCTGACCCCACGAGAAGGGGCAAGATCCCCATAGATGAAGAAAGGGAGAATGATGCGGACGAACAACGAGAGAGAAGCGAGATGCACAAGTTCAGCGCTTGATTAATAACCAATGTAAATATTATTGTAAATTATAGAACCAAATAAATGGTTTTGTTTAAAGAAACGCAGGACTTCTATTGTGTCTGTCAAATCCCCTAGACACCCACTGCAAAAGTCTAGCAATTATTAGACTGGTAGAGAAGTCTACATGTATGACAGGCAAAAAAAAAAGTGTGCTTATTTTTGTTTCATGCAAGTTAATGACCTAATTTATTTGTATTACTACCATTATATATATATATATATTGTAATGATCCTGATAATTATCATATATTTTTTAGAAGATCATTCTTTAACCATTATTATTCAACATCTATATTAAAAATTTATCTGAATATTTTCGAAAATGTACTTTTCAATTTTTTTGAAAATCTTACTAAAATACATAAGGTATAAGTTTTATTTAAATTAAATTTCTAGAATTTGATAATTTTCAATTCTGTTTTTTTTTTTTTTTTTTTTTTTTCCCCTATATAATTCAAAAATGAATTATTGAAGAAGGAATAATCTTATATTTATTTAATATTTTTGTCATCTATTTCTAAATATAAGGAGGAAAATCTAAATTTTTATGCTTAATATTTCTTTTGTATTTGAATGTTTCAATTATTATTATTATTATTTTTTTTTTTGTAAGTATATTAAAAAGAAGATAATTCTTGTGCTGTAAAAAATAATAGCATAATGAAACAAAATCCTTTAACCTTATGTTATGCTTAAATATTTCTTGCAAATAAATAAAAGTAAACATTGTGAATTGTTCGAATTCTTTTTGATATTGTAAACTTATTTCAATTTTTTTTATTCCATAGAATTTTACTTGTATCAGTTCAGAAACGAAAAACCTAATTTTTAAATAAATAGTAACTGTAATATTAAGTTTTTTTACTAATTAATTTTTATTTAAGTTTCAAGCATATAATCTTTTACTTTTTCTAGAATTGTTATTTTTTTAGGTGTTGACACATCTTTTCTGGACTAACAATTGAGTGATCTGTTCAAAAAAGATTTTCGGAAGAATTGAAGCTGTCCTCTAAATTGTAAAAAAAAAAAAAAAAAGAAAAGAATTAAGATTTTGAAAGAAATTTGGTTCAGAAAGTAACTGTTTCAAGTAAGTTACTTCATAGCTGCAATTAGATATTTCTCGTGCATTAGTTTTATATAAATATATATAATTTTTTTTGTATTGAAGCGAGTTATTTATTTTAGCTTTTAAAACCTAAAACAATACTTTTTCATCAATACCGTAAACAGTCCTTTTTTTTTCCCCACCAAATTTAAATGTTGTCAATCTCAACCTTTTAATATGTTAAAAATCATAATTAAAGTAAAAATAAGAACATTTATGCTTATGAATAAATATTTTTGAATATCTTCTTCAGAGTACATTTTAAATTGTATTTTATTCACAATTTATATCTGTAATATTTGAAATTGTGGAAAACTATCTTCCAACTGCCTATGGTATTGGTGATAAAGATTTAAATTGATCATACAGCTATTATTTTATGAGTGCTATGAATTGGGTGTGGGGAATGTGTAAAATGAGAACAAAGCAAAGAACAAATTACTTTTGTTTTTCTCAATAACATTTTTTTTGTTTCCTTAATAAATATCTGAATATGATTTGAATGAAATTCTGAAGTAAATAATTTATCTAATTTTCTATTTTCTTAAACATTTTAACATTGTTTTAAGGTGTTTCTTTAACTAAAATTGTATTAAGCAATATAACAAAAATATTATATATTTACACTGATAATTATTGTACAATTTATTTTTGTATATTGTATACTTTATATAATTTATAATGGTTTTTTCCCATATAGAACTATATATTGTTGCTTATGTAAAAAAAAAAATAATAATAATATAAAGCTATGTATTATAATTTTTATATGATTTGTAGAAAGTTTTAAAATTCATTATCGTAATCTGAAAGTATTGTTTTAATTTTAAAGCTCTATATTTTCAATGTATAAAAATGTTCTGATATGTTAACAATTCTAGATTCTTTGTGAAATGTTGGCAATTCTTACAGACTTAAGATATATGTGTATGGTAACTTAATTAACCTAGAACCTTTAACTGAAATAACTCTTGAGATATTTCAGATAGCACTACAAACATTTTTTTATTGAAAAGGATTTTAATGGACAAGATTTCAAATATAACCTATAGATGTTATCAATAGCTCAACCTAGTCACAAATTCAAAAATTTATTTTTTAATTCTTGCAAATGCATTAGTTATGGACCTTTTGAGGCTAATAAGATCTGTCAACTTCTTGTATACCAAATCTATTGTATGACCCCAAAGATAGAAATCACATTGATTCATATCTGGTGAATAAGGTGGCAAATGTAGTGCACCAGGATAACTGTTTGTGTTTTTGATAATCATTTACTCGAGTTCCGAACTCTTTGTTAATGGTGTCAAGCGCAATATGAGGAGGGGCACCATCTTGCATGAATCAATTTTCACCGGTGTTCATACTCAGATTACAAATTTGAGGTTTTTGTTTTAGCATTTCCTCTTACCTTATCCTCAACATACCATATAAATACCAATTTTTAACAAAAATATGATCTCCATTTGAACATGTTACTTAAGGAGATATTTTCAAAATGGCTTGGAACTGGCACGAAACAAATTCCTCTTATGCCCCTTCTCACTGCACACATACATGACGCCATCTAGTGAGACTCTTGAGAAGTTATTTCAATTAAGAATTGCAGGTCAATTAAGTCACCTTATATATATATAGGAAAGTTTAAGTGTTATACATGTTAATTTCGTAAGTATATAAATCATAGAGCTATACAATCTACTTAAATAAACTGAGAGGTTCTTTGTTTTGAAAGTTGTACCAGTAATAGGAAGATTTAAAATACCAATTTGTTAAATGTGATTTTGAGTGGAAATTATACTGATGACATTTTAATTTGTTAAGTAAATAAAAGTATAAAGGCCTTTTATGTGAAATATGCTTTCAGAAGAATATAACTAAAAAGTTTATACTCTTAATGTCCCCCGCCCCTTCTGTATATGTCAAATTTATGAGGATGATATCTTATGTTGATCAATATTCTGAATTCTTATATTTTGTTTCTGTTGTAAAAATGTTATCAATTTCAGTTTTACAACTCTCCTACTCCCCTCAAGGAAATATCTCTTAGATAGGTAGAAGTATTACAAACCGGGATGACATTTATTTGCCTTCATTGTCAAGACCACAGATTTTATTATCATGCCAGGTTAAGACTCATTATTTTGAGACTTTAGTTTTGTCCTTTAGATGAATTATGATGCAACTAACAATGTTTTTTTTTTTTTTTTTTAATGTTTTGTTCTTCTGATATGTTTGATTTATCTAACCATGTCAATTCTCTGAGCCATGTTACCCATGTCCTACAAAAGGGAGACCCTGACAATTGAATCCAGATGATGTTACAATTTTTGTTTGGGTAGCACATTTCTTTGGCCTCTGCTTCTGGTAGACAGGCAGTACATCTTCATTTCCGGATATATCGACTGGTAGTTATCAGCCTTTTTGTATTTAAAACTGCTCAGATTCAATCAGTAGGTCACTTCTTTTGGTATCTTGCTAATAGTGGAAGTCATCTAAGGGAGTAATCTTGATCCTATGAGTCTTTATTAGCACTATTGAAAGTATCTGCTTTCTCTCGTTGAGATCCATGGTAAACATTGGGATATTGAACCTGAATTCTTTCCTAATTTTATGTATTTTCCTCTCAAACATTTTTGGCTGCAAATGTCATAATTTTTCATTTCCAAATAAATTTTTGACAATTTTCTTTTATGACTCTATTGTTAAAGAATCAATTCAGAGGAAATTAGGTTGGTTTTTCTGCATTTGTCAAATTACTGTTTGTGTTTGCACCTGAAGATGATAGAGGATAACAGCTATTAAAATGTATAAGGGCTTGCTTGCTATTGGAAGAGAATTAAAATCAGAAAGATCTGGAAACCTGTTGATTGAGATACATAGGCCATCTCAAACAAAAGCATTTTGGTTAATAATAAGCAAATAAAAAAACAAATGGAGTTTTACAAATTAATTTGAATTAGTTTTAAGAAATGTGATATTTTTATATGCATGGAAGAATAATTTGTTGTCTTATCAAATTCATTTCTTGTATAGGCTATCTATATATTTTTCTCTAAAGATGTCAATAGCAATGTAAAGATTATCATTACTGTTTTAAAAGCGTGTGATTCAATTGATACTTATAGTAATTCCACATTTTCTATTCCAGTCAAAAATTCTAGGTCTAAAGAATGCTTGAAGAAATTTAATTCATAAAGAAGAAATTTAATTCATTTAAAGAACACGAAGATCTCTGCCAATTTTCCAGCACAGATCCAGGAAATAAGTTTAGATCAACTATACATAAAATAACAAAAAAAGCAATATTTTAATACAAAAAATAAAAATTCTTCCATTAAGTTAAAGGTGTTTGTTAATAAAAAAAAAAAAAAAAAAAAAAAAAAAAAAATACTGTTTACTCACCTATACAGAAAAAAAAAACTAGTTTCCTAAATCTTTACAATAGAAACAAAAGCATGAAAATCTGATTATGAGGAATTCTCTTCAGCAAAATTTATCTAGCAATATGACACCTAGAATAAACCATTTATGTAAACCAAAAAAGTTGAACTGCAGAAGTCCTGATGCTTCATTTAAGAGAGCATTTCGTGTCACTGATGTTTCTGTCAAGATTGTTAGATGCAAGGTATTTTCTGTCTTTTATGGATGGACCTATCTAAATGAAATAGCTATGGATATCTACAAAAAATATTACTTGAATAACAAGTATATTGATTACAATGATCTTTACAGTTGTCATATAGTCAGCCCTAACACAAGTCTCACACGAGAAATGTTTAAGTGCAGACTGTCGGATATGATTAGAAATTTAGTTATAGAAGACCAAAAGACGGCAAAAGAAACAAGACTTCTTTTCATTGAGAATCAGCCTTTACTTTTAAGTGAAAGCATTGATAAAAAAACTTGCGAGTCATTGCAAATTGGCCACTTCAAGGTGCGTATAAGTAAAGACAGCAGGGTTGAGAAGCTCGCTGAAAGAAAATGGAAAAACAAGCAGGCCATTCAACTCAAAAATCCTGTTGCCAAAAAAAAGAAGATGGCAGTTACTCACAAGAATACGCCCAAAAACAGTCCTGCAAAAAAGAAACAAAACAAAAAAGAATCATCACACTTAAAAAAACAAGAAAGAAATATCACTTCTAAAAATGTATATTCTGATTTATTTAAGAAGCATTGCATTAAGGATCTCTCAGTCCGGTTGGATAGAGCTAACATTCATTTTCATGAAGGAGAAAACTGATGTGGATGCAGAATTTATTTTCTGGTTAACAAATATGAATGTGTTGTCAGCTAGTAGACAGAATTCACTAAAGAAAAATTTCGATTCTGCGTGTCAGATATTTAAAAAGATTAAGAACCAAAATGACGGTACTTACTTATTAACGGTACCTTTGCGACAGTTGCGCCAATAAAGAGCACACGCGCCAACCGTAGCTACAGATTTGGCACCAATCTACACTTAAAATTTTTGTTCCAAATAATAAAATATATATGAAACACTTCAATTAAAATCAAAACGATTTCAAAATATTTTTATTCCAAATAATAAAGATTGGCGACACTTAAAAACCGCCAAGTCTGTCGCCAAGGTACCGTTAATACGTAAGTACCAAAATGACTTCTGGACATCAAGGAACAGCACATTCTTTCATATTAAACCATTGACTAAAAATAAGCTGAACATTTCTGAAACAGTCCACAGATTTCTAATTGATTGTGACAATGTTTAGCGTGTAATTTTCTGTTGCATGATACAAAAATGCGTGTCGTGCACTGATAAGTAATTGTTAGGAATGTAATTTTGTAGCAATCCTGAGTGGAATGGAAAGTAGCATCTCCTTCTCTAAAAAAGGAAAATTGCTGTTGATGTATACGGTTTCTATCATTGCACAAGTAAGCATCAGGTATCAATAATGGTGTCCTTTTATAAAAAAGATCTCATTTGAAAGCAAAATATATGTTTTCAAACTCATGTGTTCTCTGAATTTTATCAATACTTTTATGCTACAGCATCTGTGTCAGATATTTAAAAAGATTAAGAAGCAAAATGACTTCTGGACATCAAGGAACAGCACATTCTTTCATATTAAACCATTGACTAAAAATAAGCTGAACATTTCTGAAACAGTCCACAGATTTCTAATTGATTGTGACAATGTTTAGCGTGTAATTTTTTGTTGCATGATACAAAAATGCGTGTCGTGCACTGATAAGTAATTGTTAGGAATGTAATTTTGTAGCAATCCTGAGTGGAATGGAAAGTAGCATCTCCTTCTCTGAAAAAGGAACATTGCTGTTGATGTATACGGTTTCTATCATTGCACAAGTAAGCATCAGGTATCAATAATGGTGTCCTTTTATAAAAAAGATCTCATTTAAAAACAAAATATATGTTTTCAAACTCATGTGTTCTCTGAATTTTATCAATACTTTTATGCTACAGCATCTGTGTCAGATATTTAAAAAGATTAAGAAGCAAAATGACTTCTGGACATCAAGGAACAGCACATTCTTTCATATTAAACCATTGACTAAAAATAAGCTGAACATTTCTGAAACAGTCCACAGATTTCTAATTGATTGTGACAATGTTTAGCTTGTAATTTTCTGTTGCATGATACAAAAATGCGTGTCGTGCACTGATAAGTAATTGTTAGGAATGTAATTTTGTAGCAATCCTGAGTGGAATGGAAAGTAGCACCTGCTTTTCTGAAAAAGGAAAATTGCTGTTGATGTATACAGTTTCTGTCATTGCACAAGTAAGTATCAGGTATCAATAATAGTGTCCTTTTATAAAAAAGATCTCATTTAAAAGCAAAATATATGTTTTCAAACTCATGTGTTCTCTGAATTTTATCAATACTTTTATGCTACAGCATCTGTGTCAACACATTTGACAGTACGAGATTTGGCATTATGTATATTGCATTATAAATTGTTTAACAAAATCTGAAATAAAAAAAATGTATTATGATCTAAAGTTCTGTTGTAGCTATAACATGCATCTTTTGTCTCAATCATAGATAAAATATGAATTCAATATAAAAAAATGTCTGTCATGTTGTTAAGTTCCATCTGTATTCCTTTTATAATTATTATCTTAGAAAAGTAAGATTCTTTTTTATGGGTAAAATATTCAAAGCTATTCCTTCCACTTATCACAAAATAGTTATTAAGAATTGCAAAATGTTGAATTGAATTGGAAATTCATATTATTTATCTCATTAATTTCATAATAAAAATATAAATTAAAATTAATATAAAATAGAATACCATATAACTATAATACTGTAACTATTAATTGTATAGGAGAAAAAAAAAAGCTAATATTTTTGACATGAATAAAATATTCCAAAAAATTGGTTAGGATTGAACACATCATCAAATAATTCTGCATTTTTAATTTGCTATTATTACTTAACTCGTGTGTATATATATATATATATATGAAAGGATTATAAATGTCCACATTTTATAATGAAAAGAGAAATATTGCTTAAAGAAGCAAATTACTCATAATACTATTATACCTCTAAAAATTTGTGTATAAAATGTAAAATTAACTTCTCATATTTTAGTTAATTATGAACATGTTACAAATAATTAAAGTAATTATATTATACATTGTGAAATGAGGTTTTCAATAAATTATTACTATTTTAACAGAAACAAATTTACAAACTTTCACCATATTGTCACAATATTCACTACAAGTTTAAGGTATTATTTTATCTCAAAATTGGATCCACATAAAAAGTTTTTTACATATGAATTTGCAGAATATTTTTTAAAGAGCATGAAATTTTTCTTTTGAAAAGTATATGAAAATATTTTCACCAATTTTTTATCCTAAAATATCTCTTGATATTAAAAACATTGATCTTATCTGATTAGATTTTTTAAGTAAATAGTCTAAATGCTATTAATAATCAACAAAATGGCAAAATTTTTCTATATTGGCATCCATTGTGCCAGAGTGGGGTTTTGGGGGAAGGAGGGAGACAAACCATACCTTTTGAGGTATATAAAATTGAAGAGAATTTATTAAGATATTGAAATTAAAAGGTGTATTAATTCAATATTTTTCAACTATTTCAATAGGTACAGAAAACACAAATTTATTATTAATCAGGAATTTTTTTCTTCAACTGTAAACAATTAAATATTTTCTGGGTTCACAAAATATTGTTTCTTATTGTCTTAATACTTCAAAAACCTAATCCCTGCCTCCATTTTTGTCATTGATATACAAACCTATTATAAGAATGTGATCCTGTAAAGCAAAATGAAATGTCCTAAAATTCTTTGTAACTTATGGTGACATTAATAAATGAATAAAGTTGCAGACCAATACAAGCAACTTACTGGCTGAAAATCACTATTTTGCAGTGACATAGTGATATTTCACAGGGCATCTTATCAAATGTCTGCCAGGATGCTTCTTTTCGGATCTGCAGTTCATTGGCTTTGGTTGCTATAATAACCAGTTGATGTATTACCGATTCTGAATCCACGAAGTACAGAATCAATTTCATGAGTAGGAAGAATAATTTATGTATATAGATGAACGACCATTAACATTTTTGTAGCATGTAATAAAGTAATAGTGGAATAGAATCCCAGGAGTGTTCTGAAAGAAAATTAAATTGATTGTGGCCTCAACAACCTTCTTTACACAGCAGATCATTTTTCTCGGTGGTCAAAGGAAAATGAAAATCAATGAAATGGATGTCTACATTTTCCCAGTTTTCTTCTAGTGAGTTTCTGATAGTGATTGATTTGTCCATCAGGCTATGAAGTATTGTCATTCCTTGATGTCATCACTTTTCTTGGCCAACCACTCTTGCATGGAAAATGATTGATTTGTCCATCAGTGCCATGAAGTATTGTCATTCCTTGATGTCATCACATTTTCTTTTTCTTCTATCCACTCTTGCATGGCAATTTTCTTCTATCCAGTCTTTTTCTTGCATGAGTTTCTGATAACTCATGGAAAATGATTGATTTGTCCATCAGTGGGAAAATGATTGGCCATTTTTTTTATCCATCAGTGCCATGAAAATGTATTGTCCATTCCTCATGATGTCATCACATTCTTCCAGTTTTCTTCACCACTCTTGCATGAGTTTTTTGGAAAATGATTGATTTGTCCATCAGTGCTATGAAGCCAGTTTTCTTGGCCAGTTTTCTTTCTATCCAGTCTTGCATGAGTTTCTGACTTCTGCTAGCCCATGGAAAATGATTAATTTGTCCATCAGTGCCATGAAGTATTGTCATTCATTGATGTCATCACATTTTCTTGGCCAGTTTTCTTCTATCCAGTCTTGCATGAGTTTCTGATAACTCATGGGAAAATGATTGATTTGTCCATCAGTGCCAGGAAGTATCCATCGTGCATTCCTTGATGTCATCACATTTTCTTGTCCAGTTTTCTTCTATCCACTCTTGCATGAGTTTCTGACTTCTGCTAGCCCATGGATAATGATTGATTTGTCCATCAGTGCCATGAAGTATTGTCATTCCTTGATGTCATCACATTTTCTTTTCCAGTTTTCTGCTATCCACTCTTGCATGAGTTTCTGACTTTTTCTGATAACTCATGGTAAAAAAAATGATTGATTTGTCCATTAGTGCCATGAAGTATTGTCATTCCTTGATGTCATCACATTTTCTATGACAGTTTTCTTCTATCTACTCTTGCATGAGTTTCTGACTTCTGCTAGCCCATGGAAAATGATTGATTTGTCCATTAGTGCCATGAAGTATTGTCATTCCCTGGTGTCATCACATTTTGTTAGCCAGTTTTCTTTTTCTTCTATCCACTCTTGCATGAGTTTCTGATAACTCATGGGAAAATGATTGATTTGTCCATCAGTGCCAGGAAGTATTGTCATTACTTGATGTCATCACATTTTCTTGACCAGTTTTCTTCTATCCACTCTTGTATCAGTTTCTGACTTCTGCATCTCCTACACCCTTTAATAGTAATCTCTAATCAATCTGAATTTAATTTCTTCATGGTTACTTTGAGCCAAAAATATCGATGCAGTTGTTGCCCTTGCAAGCCCTTAACCAGATTCTATTAACTGGCCAAAGGCTTAAAAAGTAGCGTGTGCATACATCTGATTCCTTTGGTACTGATACTAATACTGTAACACATATGATGTTGGGTGACTTCCAGTTATGTTTCTCTGCCTTTGTTTACATGTAAATAGTTTCTGAACACACAACATGATGTATTTAAGTGATAACTCAGAAACCTTATTCATTTCCAGACTTGATTTCCATCATGCATCCATTAGACATATTCCATGTACTAGCTTATTTTAGGAAATTCAATTATGTATAATCAGCTTGAATAGTTATGTTATTGTTTTACATTTTGAGCATATTTTTTCCATATTGTGTCACAAGATGTATATCGAAGAGACAATTTCATAAAAGCTTGACAGTTTATAAGTGAAACTTGAATTAATTATTTAATAAATTAATTTTACAATCTAATTGATCTTACTTTGATATATCAAAATAAAATCAATAGAAATTTGTACTATATCTTCATTTTTTTTTTCTTTTTTGGTATTGTTTATCATCTTAATATGCAAAATAATAATATTTTAAAAATACCATTATATTTCAAACTGAGCACAGCTTTAAATTTGAAAATGTAGTTAAATGCGTTTGAAATGTTAAAAAAAAAAAAAAAAATTTACAAAATAAACCGATTCCATTTGCTTTAAATGTTTAGATTTCAAAATCATTCTGCTTCAAATTTTCCTTTATAAAATATCAAATTGCATTATGCTGTCTATTACATATCTATGGCAACATAATAAAAAAAGGTTATATCCATTTGTCTATTTCTTTTGATTCCTATTATGAACTCTACTAGATATTTTGAACCTAGTGGATGACAGCATGTTCTATCGAATCATTTATAAGGGCGAAAATGATACCAGCTCTATGAGATGAATTATAAACGCTACAAACACCATGGAAATTTTTTTTTTTTTTCATCATAATTGATCAAAACGATTGTATAAAACAGGAACACAGATTTATTTACCTTTATATGTTTTCAAACTCGTGTGTTCTCTGAATTTTATCAATACTTTTATGCTACAGCATGTGTGGCAACACATTTGACAGTATGAGATTTGGCATTATGTATATTGCATTATAAATTGTTTAACAAAATCTGAAATAAAAAAAAATGTATTATGGTCTAAAGTTCTGTTGTAGCTATAACATGCATTTTTTGTCTCAATCATAGATAAAATATGAATTCAATATAAAAAAATGTCTGTCATGTTGTTAAGTTCCATCTGTATTCCTTTTATAATTATTATCTTAGAAAAGTAAGATTCTTTTTTTATGGGTAAAATATTCAAAGCTATTCCTTCCACTTAGCACAAAATAGTTATTAACAATTGCAAAAATGTTGAATTGAATTGAAATTCATATTATTTATCTCATTAATTTCATAATAAAAATATAAATTAAAATTAATAGGATAAAATAGAATACCATATAACTATAATACTGTAACTATTAATTGTATAGGAGAAAAAAAAAGCTAATATTTTTGACATGAATAAAATATTCCAAAAAATTGGTTAGGGATTGAACACATCATCAAATAATTCTGCATTTTTAATTTGCTATTATTACTTAACTCGTGTGTATATATATATATATGAAAGGATTATAAATGTCCACATTTTATAATGAAAAGAGAAATATTGCTTAAAGAAGCAAATTACTCATAATACTATTATACCTCTAAAAATTTGTGTATAAAATGTAAAATTAACTTCTCATATTTTAGTTAATTATTAACATGCTACAAATAATTAAAGTAATTATATTATACATTGTGAAATGAGGTTTTCAATAAATTATTACTATTTTAACAGAAACAAATTTACAAACTTTCATCATATTGTCACAATATTCACTGCAAGTTTAAGGTATTATTTTATCTAAAAATTGGATCCACAAAAAACGTTTTTTACATATGAATTTGCAGAATGTTTTTTAAAGAGCATGAAATTTTTCTTTTGAAAAGTATATGAAAATATTTTCACCAATTTTTTATCCTAAAATATCTCTTGATATTAAAAACATTGATCTTATCTGATTAGATTTTAAGTAAATAGTCTAAATGCTATTAATAATCAACAAAATGGCAAAATTTTTCTATATTGGCATCCATTGTGCCAGAGTGGGGTTTTTTGGGGGAAGGAGGGAGACAAACCATACCTTTTGAGGTATATAAAATTGAAGAGAAAAATTTATTAAGATTATGAAATTAAAAAGATGTATTAATTCAAAATTTTTCAACTATTTCAATAACATAAATTGAAATCTTTTAATACTTTTTTTATAAAATCAATTCAAATATTTTAATAGGTATAGAAAACATGAATTTTAAACAAATTTATTATTAATCAGGAATTTTTTTTTTTTAACTGTTAACAATTAAATATTTTCTGGGTTCAAAAATATTCTTTCTTATTGTCTTAATACTTCAAAAACCTAATCCTTGCCTCCATTTTTGTCATTGATATACAAACCTATTATAAGAATGTGATCCTGTAAAGCAAAATGAAATGTCCTAAAATTCTTTGTAACTTATGGTGACATTAATAAATGAATAAAGTTGCAGACCAATACAAGCAACTTACTGGCTGAAAATCACTATTTTGCAGTGACATAGTGATATTTCACAGGGCATCTTATCAAATGTCTGCCAGGATGCTTCTTTTCGGATCTGCAGTTCATTGGCTTTGGTTGCTATAATAACCAGTTGATGTATTACCGATTCTGAATCCACGAAGTACAGAATCAATTTCATGAGTAGGAAGAATAATTTATGTATATAGATGAACGACATTAACATTTTTGTAGCATGTAATAAAGTAATAGTGGAATAGAATCCCAGGAGTGTTCTGAAAGAAAATTAAATTGATTGTGGCCTCAACAACCTTCTTTACGTAGCAGATCATTTTCTCGGTGGTCAAAGGAATCAATGAAATGGATGCTATCCAAGTAATAGTGCTCTTTCGTTGTACTAACCCATGGAAAATGATTGATTTGTCCATCAGTGCCATGAAGTATTGTCATTCCTTGATGTCATCACATTTTCTTGGCCAATTTTCTTCTATCCAGTCTTGCATGAGTTTCTGATAACTCATGGGAAAATGATTGATTTTTCCATCAGTGCCATGAAGTATCGTCATTCCTTAATGTCATCATATTTTCTTGGCCAGTTTTCTTCTATCCACTCTTGCATTAGTTTCTGACTTCTGCTAGCCCATGGATAATGATTGATTTGTCCATCAGTGCCATGAAGTATTGTCATTCCTTGATGTCATCACATTTTCTAGGACAGTTTTCTTCTATCCACTCTTGCATGAGTTTCTGACTTCTGATAACTCATGGAAAAATGATTGATTTGTCCATCAGTGCCATGAAGTATTGTCATTCCTTGATGTCATCACATTTTTTTGGTCAGTTTTCTTCTATCTACTCTTGCATGAGTTTCTGACTTCTGATAACTCATGAGAAAATGATTGATTTGTCCATTAGTGCCATGAAGTATTGTCATTCCCGGTGTCATCACATTTTGTTGGCCAGTTTTCTTCTATCCACTCTTTCATGAGTTTCTGATAACTCATGGGAAAATGATTGATTTGTCCATCAGTGCCAGGAAGTATTGTCATTACTTGATGTCATCACATTTTCTTGACCAGTTTTCTTCTATCCACTCTTGTATCAGTTTCTGACTTCTGCATCTCCTACACCCTCTAATAGTAATCTCTAATCAGTCTGAAACCTAATTTCTTCCTGGTTACTTTGAGCCAAAAATATTGATACAGTTGTTGCCCTTGCAAGCCCTTAACCAGTTTCTATTTACTGGCCAAAGGCTTAAAAGTAGTGTTGCATACATCTGATTCCTTTGATACTGATACCAATACTGTAACACATATGATATTGGGTGACTTCCAGTTATGTTTCTCTGCCTTTGTTTACAAGTAAATAGTTTCTGATCACACAACATGTATTTAAGTGATAACTCAGAAACCACATTCATTTACAGACTGGATTTCCATCATGCATCCATTACAAATATTCCATGTACTAGCTTATTTTAGGAAATTCATATATATATAATCAGCTTGAATAGTTATGTTATTGGTTTACATTTTGAGCATATTTTTGTGTCACAAGATGTATAACGAAGAGACAATTTTATAAAAGCTTGACAGTTTATAAGTGAAACTTGAATTAATTATTTAATAAATTAATTTTACAATCTAATTGATCTTACTTTTGATATATCAAAATAAAATCAGTAGAAATTTGTACTATATCTTCATTTTTTTTTTTCTTTTTTTGGTATTGTTTATCATCTTAATATGCAAAATAATATTTTAAAATACCATTATATTTCAATCTGAGCACAGCTTTAAATTTGAAAATGTAGTTAAATGCGTTTGAAATGTTAAAAAAAAAAAAAAAAAATTTACAAAATAAACCGATTCCATTTGCTTTAAATGTTTAGATTTCAAAAATCATTCTGCTTCAAATTTTCCTTTATAAAATATCAAATTGCATTATGCTGTCTATTACATATCTATGGCAACATAATAAAAAGGTTATATCCATTTGTCTATTTCTTTTGATTCCTATTATGAACTCTACTAGATATTTCGAACCTAGTGGATGACAGCATGTTCTATCGAATCATTTATAAGGGCGAAAATGATACCAGCGCTACGAGATGAATTATAAACGCTACAAACATCATGGAAATTTTTTTTTTCCATCATAATTGATCAAAACGATTGTTTAAAAACAGTAACACAGATTTATTTACCTTTATTAAAATTCAAACTTTTGAGCAGGCCATATCAGTACAGTCAAACCCACTTTTAATACGCTTTTATTAGTTTCGCCTGTATGTATGTAACTGACTCTTTGGGCTCGGTTTTGTCCTACTTTTAGCAATCAGATTTAATTTAAACGTTGTAAACTTATCAAGGACCGACGACACTAAAATATTTTGATCAGTTTATTATCTCATCATGATTGGGATCGCCAGGATGAGTGATTTTATTTTAACTTATGAAGAGCAATTTAACCCATGTAGAATGAAAGTACCTAACACATTCAAACCTACGTGGGGCAGTGGCACAACTACGGATCAGGAGATTCCCTGTTCTAATCTAGGCTGGCTCGACCTATTCGCATTTAGCCTTTGTTTTACTCACAATTAAATTATTGTAAGAACTATAGTTCCAGTCCTCCGTACCGGGACCTCATTTAAATATTATAGTTTAAAAACATGCTTTTAGAGTTAATCAAAGTAAAAAATAAATTAATAGTTTAAAAAAAACTAAAAAGTCACGCTTTTATGTTAACAATTATTTTTTACTTTTTAGTTTGATTAACTCTAAAAGTGTGTTTTTTAGTTTTTTTTAAACTATTAATTTATTGTAGGGATAGGGACCATATATAAAAAAAATGTATTGAAACTTCATAGGTAGCTATAAACTATATTGTTTGCAACACATTTAAAACGAAAATTATGCTGTAAATAGGGATCGCATAAAAAAGTCCCACATAGAAAATATGTCAGTGAAAATCTCACGATGTAGCTAGAAATCGGTTTTCCAAACAAGTAAAACTTGAATTAAGCATTTTAAAATGTTTCATTTGTTTATATATTTTTTTCCCCAATGCAGCTGGCAAACAGACATGGACGTCTTGGATGCCTTAAGGCAAGCGCTGCACAGACGTTACTCACTTTGCATTACCCAAGGGACGAGTGTAACTTGAAGATAAGCCACGGACGCAGAGTAACACTGCCCCCGCAACGCTCTATGATCCTATTAGACCGGGAACTACGGTTTAAAGTGGATTCCGAACCACTACACACAGCCATGGCACCGCCGGGACTCGACCCCGAAACCTGTGGTACCGAGCGCAGAGCGCTAGCCATTCAGGCCCCTCATTTGTTTATACAGATTCATTTAAAATATTCATTCGCCGTTGTCAAGTGTGCGGATTTTCTAGTGGAGAACTGTTTCAAAATCACATTCGTCACTTGAAGATGCTACCTCACATCTCATAAAAATTGTGATGATATAATATTGGACGAGCCATCTGTTGGATTATTTTTTTTTATCAATTCCTTCTATTAGCTGACACTCTCCCTATATATATCTTGTTCACATTTTCAATCCTTCATAAAATACTTTTCATTCGTCCACTCGAGTTCAAATAATGTTTTTTTTTTTTTTTTTGAACTTGAAGTGGATGACAAAATGGATGTGAATACAGTTTTTCAAATATTCATTCATTAAATTTTTTTTTTAGGTTTAAGTTGCATATATCTATCTACCAATAGATGGCGCCAGATAAACTTAAAAAAAAAAATGAATGAAAATTATTTATAAAGGACTTTTCTGCAATAGAGTGAAAAAAAGTAGGAATTAACTTTAAAATTTTTATTTATATTACTTGTTTAATTTGCATGTTATTTTGACAGCTGTATGTTGTTTTTTAAATTAAATTTTATTCATTTGTTGAAATTACATCTGAGAACCTATCTGGCTTAAATTTTGCGGCCTTTCTGTAAGTAAGACGAATTGGCGCAGAGATAAGGTAACGGATCTCTGACCGCAAGGTTGGTTCGAATCTAAGCCCAGCTCCATTTAGCTGGGCTTAGATTCGAACCAACTCGATTAGATTATGCACCTTAATTCTTTTCTGCCGACTAGTCACTACAGTTAGGTTTATTTTTCTTTTTTTTTTTCTGTGAAAATAAAAGGAATAGACACAAAAAATAAAATAAAATACCAGAACTTTGGTTCTGAAACGGGTCTTTTTTGGGGGGGGGATAATAATTCTCTTATTCTACAGATTCATCTTTACGGTCCGCACATTCAGCAATTAGAATCTTAAATCACAAAAAAATATTTTACGGCATCTATAATTGATCCCTAATTGTACCGAATTTTTAACATAAATTCTTCTTATTTTTAGTATTTTTAACTTTTTAGAGTACCATATGAATTAAGATGAGGCGGTTAAGGGGTCTATCCCCTTGGGTAATCCGTAATCGGTAAGCCAGTATATATATATATACCTCATAAAAAACAGGTTTGGATGTACAAAAATATACCCTCTACATTTTAATACCAATATTTATGACAAATCTCACCAAGGAGATAGCACAGATGTTGCAATTTACTAATAAAAGAGAAAAAAAAATGTGAAAGAGAGAACGGCTCCATCAGTGCCGGATAAAGAGAACCTACTGCAGTTTTCATACTTTCAAACAGAAATGCTGCATTTACTTTGACAACTTCGAAACCTTTTTTCATTTTACAATTTCCATGCTCCGTATCGTATGAACGTGTTCAGGTACTTAACAACTAAGCTAAGAAGGGGCACCCATTTCAAATATGCGTTGAGGTTTAATTCGATGCCAACTTATATCAATATATTTTTTTCCTCTAATGCAGCTGGCAAACACTTAGAAACTTGTCTTTTGATGCCGTAAGGCAAGCGCTGCACAGACGTTACTCACTTTGCATGGCCCAGGGGGCACATGTAACTTGAAGATAAGCCACGGACGCGGAGTAACAATGCCCCGCAACGCTCTTCGATCCTATTACTACTTCTATCCTACCGGGACCTACGGTTTAAAGCGGATTCCGAACCACTACAGACATCCATGGCACCGCCGGGACTCGAACCCGAAACCTGTGGTGCCAGAGCGCTAGCCATTCAGGCCCCTTATATCAATATAAAATGAGTTGTTTCTTATCCCACGAACCGGACCAATCCCACGAACCGGTATGGACTCATGGTTGAAGAGGAAGGGGCAGCTTCTATTGTGAGGGAGCATCCGTAGGTAGAAGTCTGACTTGGCTCCGTGACGCTCTACAGTACTATGAGACCGGGACCTACGGTTTAAAGTGAATTCCGAACCGCTATAAACATTTATGGCAACGCCGCGACTCCAACCTGGAATCTGTGGTGACCACTTGGTTACTGCTCTGGTCTTTGGTACCATAGGCTCCAGGTTCGAATCATGGCGGTGGCATGTATATTTGTGAGTGGTTCCGGAATTCACGTTAAACTGTAGGTCCCTGTCTAATTATCCTAAAGTGTGCAAAAAAATGAACGTAGAGCGACAAACCAAACTTCTAGCCGTTATTCTGTGATATTAATTAGTTGATGTGTCAGGCCGCCTGTTTTGCTAAGAAGTCATCTTTTTTTTATTGCCTGCAATCTGCACTTAGTAGATCTGCAGTAGAGCGACGGACCAAACCAAAACCTGTGGCACCGAGCGATGGACACTCGGCCATTCAGGTCCATAAAATAAGTAATAATAGTAAAAATGCTACTTATAAAACCATTTCCTTTTACAGAACTAACATCAAATGAATAATAAGTAATAATCATTGACATTGTAACTGAATCCATATAGTGTGAAAAGAGGCCTCAATGACCAAGCGGGTTGCGCTCGGTACCCCAGGTTTCGGGTTCGAATCCCGGCAGCGCCATGGATGTTTGTAGTGGTTCGGAATCCACTTTAAGCCTTGGGTCCCGGTCTAATAGAAACTTAGAGCGTTGTGGTGGTAGTGTTGCTCGAGTCCGTAGCCTATTTTCAAGCTACAGGTGCCCCCTGGGTAGTGCTCAATGAGTAACAGTGGTGCAGCCCTTGCTTATGGCATAAAGATGAACTGCCTCTGTATTGCCAGCTGCATTAGAAAAAAATATATAGTGCAAAAAAAAATACTGAAAATATTTCGAAATACCACGCGCTCTACACGAAACCTCAAATTGCGTTGTTGCAATACGTTCCGATTTTGCAAAATTTTGACTTCGAAGAATGCAACCCTAGCAATATCATAAACAGACTCCGATATTCGGGGAATGAAATTCGACAATTGAGAATCGTTTGCGCACACCAGCTACGGTCTGCTGACTGCTCACAATGCGAAATCGAATTGCAGTTGTTGCTCCATTTTTCATAATCTGTTTCAAGATAGTCTTCTGCGGTAAGTTTTAATTTTTTAATATTTAACCAGAGATGTGAAATTAGTTCAAAAATTTCCTATGTGGAATTTTTACATCGATCTTAGCTCTTTTTCTTAATTTTATGTATTGCGATATTTACTAATTGATTTAAAAGAATGTGAAATAAATTCAATACCTAAATTCAATTTTAATGACTTTTAGTGAACTTGGTGTATTTATAAAAAAAAATGTTTTTATAAAGTACTTTTTAAAACTTTAAAGGTATAGTCTTGGCACTCACTTAAAGGTCTTGATACTTAGTTATACTTGATAAGTTTAGTCTTGATACTCCTGTATTCTCAAATTTACTTACAAAAATATATATGTCCTATAAAAATAGAAGTTCCCAATGAACAGGTAGCAAAGTATTGTAGAATATATGAAGACAAACGAAAGGAAATGGTACGTTTTAAGTGCTAAGATTTTATATTTGTAATATATTGAATCTTATTAACAGAACAGCTTCCATAAAATCTTCCAAGATGGCTCTTGATCGCTGATTAAAACATCAAGAGCCATCTCGTCTGTTTTAATCGCTGATTTCAGAAACGAGCAGACTCGATGGCAATTGTGGTAATGTCTATGTTACGTCGAAACCCATGTCCCCCTGCCTAGGGAGGTCAACGCCCTATGTCCAGAAAAACATCCTGTCTGTGGGGTGTCTGGCAGGGGTGAGGTGACGGGAGAGAAAGAATGTGAGAGTGAGTTGAACTTCTGCAACCAAAGAGAAAGGTTGTGTGAGTAGTGCATCTTCGAGCTTGATGGCTGCATAAACTAAATGAGTTGAACAACTACGACCAACGAGAATGGTCGTGGCAGTGCATCTTCGAGCTTGATGGCTGCATAAGTAAAAGAGTTCAATAAGTGTAACCAACGAGAAAGGTTGTGTGTGGCAATCCATCTTCGAGCTTGATGGCTGCCTAATTAAAGGAGATTAAATTAATACAGTCCACTTTTTTACTTGAGTTTATTTTTGTGACCGAGCTATCGAACAGTCTATAAAAGCGTCCCGCTTCAATAAACAAGATGCTTGGTGGGAATGTATCGGATTTTCTTTCATGTGAAAACGCAAATGTAATGCAATTACCCTTAAAAGTTCTCACTTGACGGTGGACTGCTCGCATCATACATCAGTGGTAAAACGATACCTATTGATGTTCAACAAAAACAAGTAATACAAAAAAAAAAAAAAAAAAAAAAATTTAAGTCACTTCTACTTTTTTTCACTCTATTGCAGAAAGTCCTTTATAAATAATTTTAATTCATTTTTTTAAGTTTATCTATCCTCTATGGGTAGATGTATGCAACTTAAATCTAAAAGAACTAAAATTAATTAATTAAATTCAATGAATGAATGAATGAATGAATATTTGAAAAAAAAAAAAACTGTATTAACATCCAGTGTCATCCACTACAAGTTCAACGAAAATGCATTTGAACTGGAGCGGATGAATAAAAGTATTTTATGAAAATTTGAACAAGATGTATGAGAGAGTGTGAACTAATAGAAGGAACTGAAAAAAAAAATCAAATAATCAAAGTTTTTTTTTTTTTTAATTTTTATGACTGTTACAAAGATAGGGAATCTTATTAACAGAACAGCTTCCATAAAATCTTATCAAGAGTCATCTTGGATCCAAGACGGCTCTTGATAAGCCTCGGCGATGAAAAAAGTCTCTCATCACTTGTTTTGCTACTTGATAATACTTGCGTGCACTCGTCACTTGCTTTGCTACTGTATCTCATCATATGCTTTTCTATCAGTCGTTGCCTTCGTTGATGGATGTATTATGGAAGGATGCATTTGAATTGTCTCCTTAACATTTCATTTAAACAATTCCCTCCTAGAAATTTTGGAAAAATTATTATTTTTAAAAATCAGCCTGCTTTTGAACAAACTTCTGTCTCTGACTCAAACCAATTGTCCAGCACTCTAGCCGTTGGTACCACAGGCTTCAAGTTCGAATCTGGCGGTGGGATGGATGCTTGTTGGTGGTTCGGAATCCACATTAAACTGTAGCTCCCGGTCTATTTAGCCCTGGTGCGCACAAGATGACCTAGAGCAGGGGTCGGCAATCTTTTGAGTCGGAAGAGTCAAAAATTACAATTTACTAAATTTCAAAGTTTTTAAAGAGCCACAATTTTTTTCTTGCCATCAATAAATAGTACTCGTACAAATAAAGATTTTAGATAAAAAAAAAAAAATCTATTTATTCATAAGAAAAAAAATATCTATTTATTCATATATAAGTAGTGTTTTAGACAACAAATTAGATAATATATATATGGCATTGTTAGTTAATTACTTATTATTTAAATAAAACAATTAAACATTTACTTACAACACTAACTTGTACTTCAATAACAAACAATTGAGCAAACAAATTGAATGGGAGCGATGGCTTTGCACGGTTATTCAAGTAGAAAATTTAAACTTTACTAAGCAATGTAACTTGCACTTAAAATAAAAAAACAATAACTTACATTTGAGCAAACAAATTCAATGGGAGCGTTGGCTTTGCATGGTTTAGAAAGTTTGGATAAATTTGCCTCATAACTTGTTGCTTTAAGTTTCAAACACGACTCTAAATTTTCATTTGTTAGTTGGCTTCTTACTTTACTTTTAATTATATTCATGCAAGAGAACGCTTGCTCGCACGAAAATGTCGATCCGCAGATAGTCAGCACTCCAAATGCCAACTTCTTCACCTCACTGTAGTAATCTGAAGTCTATTCCATGCGTCGAATATAAGTGCCTCAACTCACTGGCATTTCTTTTAAAGTTGTCCACTTTTTGTTGGGTTACGTTCTGGACCTCCAACTCTTCCAACTTGCTTTTCAACTCTGTAAATTTTCCACTTCACAAAGCTTTACTTTTTAAATCGATCAATTGCATTTCTAGAGATCCAATATCAATTGCAAATGGCTCAATGGGAATTTCGTTACTATTTGTGTAGAGAGGATTTACTATGAATGTAGAGTGGTTTTATTGGTTTTGAATTGCTCAAATCTATCAGCAAATTCATCTTTAATTTTTTTATAACTGCGCTGAAGTACCTTGTGTCAATAGTTGCACTGGTTTTATCGCGATATTGCTTTAGAAATTCAAAATGAAGTAATTTACTGCTCTGAATATCTTCTGCAAAAAGAATTAATTTTTCTTCAACACAAACCAATTCTTGTACCAAAACGTAGGCTGGGTTTCCCTTTCCTTGCAGTTTTAGATTCAGCTAATTTAATTTCGCTGTGATATCCACCATAAAGTAAAATTTTTGCAACCATTTATCGTTCTCTAATTCAGGGTGATTAATGCCTTTTCATTTAGGAATGTATTTATTTCATTCAAGCACAAAGCAAAATGTTTCAACACCTTACCTGTTGAAAGCCATTGCACTTTATTGTGAAGAAGGCCGGAATACTGAGTCTCCATTTCGTTTAAGAATTCTTTAATCTGACGATGGCAGAGTGCTTTTGACAAGATGCTGTTAACAATCTTGATTACCAGATTCATGACCTCAACTATTTCGGCCGGAAATGTTTGGCTCGGGCCAAAGCGCTTCTTGGTGTATTATGCAGTGAAACGTAAGAATTTCGTGGTTTATTTTGCTCTGAAAAATCGTTGTTGCCCCTTTTTTTTTTTCCTGTCATACTTCTCCATCATTACTATTGAAACGATTTTACTTAAATCGATTTTATTGTCTTCAAAGCATTTTTGCACGGCATTCGCTATATCTTCCCTCTAGTTTGTCCCGAGAGCGGTAGCAATCCTAGAAGTTCTTCTTTTGGACCTTGGGAAGACATATACCTGACAAAAAGGGCAACTTGTGCCGTGTCTTTTATGTCAAGACTCATCTATAGCAAGTGATAAGGCAGAAGAAAGTTGAATATCTTCCACCTGCAAATATGTTACATTTGAAGACATTTTAGCTATTCTATCTTGTACTGTTTTAGCAAATAGTGGAAAATCTTTGATTTTTCAAGATTTCTGGTTTGTTTTTGAAATCGCGAAACAGTTCTTCAGATGCACGTATGAAGCAATCTTTGACATACTCACCATTAGGGATTGCAATACTGGGATACAGAATACAGGTATTTTGAGCCATTTGTACAATTTTTGTAATACCGGTATTCACAAGTTTAAATACCGTTTTTCGGTATTTATTAGAAATTTAAATTCTTAAAATGACGAAAAGAATTCTTATCTGTGATTTCTTATTCAGAATTCTTATTTGAAAACTAGGAATTCTTATCTGTGAAAACAAGGTTGTAGTTGGGAAGAAAGTGTGTAACATTTTGTTAGTTTTTAAATTGGTAAGTTTGTTATTCACATTGTATTTGCATATCATACTTTAGAAAACAAAATATTTTTCGGATTTATTATATTCCATAACGAATTAAGAAACACTGTGCTGGACATCTACATAAATCGTTTTCTTTTTCTGAAATAATATTTAAAATTTTTGGCGATCGTTCAACTCAGCATTAATGCCCAAGCAAAGATTTCTTTTTATATGACAGAGTAAAATAATCGAAAAAAAACTTCTATATTAAATTATATTAAATTCAAAAATATCTCGAATTAAGTAACACTACACAGATCTCTTTCAAACCACCTACCACATGATCTTATGGCAGCGTTACCGTTTTAGTCGCTGATTTCAGAAACGAGGAGACTCGATGGCAATTGAGGCAATGTCTATAAAGCGACTTCCCTTCAATAAAACAAGATTTCTGGTGGGAATTTATCAGATTTTCTCTTTCCATACGAAACGCAAATTAAATTTACAATTACCCTTAAAAATTCTCACTCGTCGGTGGACTATTCAATCAAATCATGTGGAACACGATACCCATTACTTTAAAACAACAACAAAAAAAAAAATCAAATAATCAGTGCATTGTCTACTTTTCAAAATTTTTATGGCTGTTGAAAAAAAAAAATCTTAGGAATTTTTATTTTTATATTCATAAATTCATATTTTACTTTTTAGTTTTTCTATTTAATAAATTAAAAAATTTTTTAAATTTTAGTGGTATTTTTTTTTTAAAAACCCATTGTTTTAATATAAATGAATATATTAAACTGTTTTTAATCATTTCAGGGCTTTTTAAATATTATTTATTATTTTTTTTTAAATTAATAATTTATTTTTCAATTATTAATTTTTTTTACTATGTTAATAGCACTTGGATATTTGATTTTTATAATAATATTTATTCAAAACTAATTTGACGTCTGTGACATTCTAATTTATTTAAAAATTTTAAAGGATTCTACGATAAATGCCTTTTTAAATTAAAAAAATTAATAATTAAATAAAATTATTTGTAAAAATTCATTCTTTTGTATTTGTATTTATAATAATATTTATTCAATAATCTGTGTAATATACCCAGCTGCACATTCATTATCCTTACAGATATTTAGATAAAGAATTTTGAAAGGATTCTGTATGCCACTTTTTAAATTAAAAAATTAATAATTAAATATAATTAATTATTTGTAAAGTAATGTAATTAGTATTGATAAATATTTGATTTTATAATAAATATTTATTCAATAATATAATTGCGAAAATTTATTTTTTATATATATTTATTTAAATGGATTTTGAAAGGATTTATTATTATGCTTTTGGGTTAAAATAATTAATAATTAAATAAATTATTATTTGTAAAAGCATATATATACGATGATATTTGATTTTTATAATAACTAACTGATCTATGAATAACAAATTGTACGTCATTTAAACACACTTATTTATTTAATCGTTTTTTTAAGTAGTTTCAAAACATTTGGATTTAAAGTGGTTTTTATTTATTTTTAATTTATTTTTTTAATGAAATTTTTTTCACGTTTAAAACTCAAAACTTTCATTTTATTAAAATTTATCATTTATTTAAAGTATTAAGAAAAGCCGTTAAAATGACGCAGATCAGTTAATATTGTCAATTAATAAAAATACATAACATTGTCTTTTTATAATTCTTCATTTCAAATTTACGGGTGCAAAGTCTGAGGCTGAAATGGATATTATAACTTATAACTTTAACGGCTTGATCCTGATAGCATTTCGAGGGAACCACAGTTAATATGATATCATTAGAAAATTTGTTGATTTTCAAATTTTTTGCCATTTTTTTCTAATGTAACACTTTAAAAATATTTACTGCTATTAAGGCAGAAATTTTCATAAAAATAAATCTATGTTATAAAATTTTAAATTTACATAATACCATATTCCATTTATGTCTAAATATAATAAAAATTTTTAAAATTATAAAATTTTATTGATTTTCCAAATTTAATAAAATTTTCGAAGTAAATTTCAATACTTTATTTATTCAACAAGTTATACTGGATGATAACTGCTAATTTGGGCGATCAGATGGCTGAAGCGCTCTGAAGGTCTTGGGTACCACAGGCTTCGGAGTTCCGAATCCTGGCGTTGGCAAGGATGTTTCTTGAGTGGTTGAATCATTAGAATTAGCAGTTAAGTTTAGTAGTATAATGTGTGCACAAAATGACTGTAGAGTGACTAATCTGCTAATGTATTACAAAATGAGATAGATGTGATTGCATTTTCTTGTAGCTAAGAATTGTATTTGAGGTTTTCTTTTTCTTTTTACATGGCGTAATAAGTAAAATAAAAAATTAAAATTTTTTATTTAAATAAGAACACTTTTTAGTTGGATAAGAGTGAAGCAAATATTCTACTAACTCACATCATTCCAAAAATTGTTTATTTATGTATATTATTTATTTTGTAAATAATTTAGTAAACGAGTTTATTATATAGATTAGTTTATAACTCTACCTGTCATTTTGTGCACACGAGGGCTAAACAGACCTGGTCTACAGTTTAGGTGGATTCGAATCCTCACTAACACCCTATACCACCGCCGGGGATTCAGACCTGTGGAGCCAAACTAACCACTTGACCATTAGACCACTTGGTATATAAAAATAATATATAACAAACATTTTTTATTTATTACTTATTATTTTATTCACAGCAATACGTAAC